>UCOH01011098.1:0-76706 GCA_900474275.1 Synergus japonicus
ATATATATATATATATATATATATATATATATAGGTCTATAAATTAAACGACTTGACCCTGAAACATTTTTCTTGTGAAGTATACATATTTTGGAAGTGAAATGTCCTGGTCTGTGAAGTTTCTTTAGTGTAGGTGAGACTCAGTTATATATTGGTATAGTATATACGAATGTTGCATTAGTGCGAGGAAAATTAATTACAATAATCCAACTGCTGAGTCAGCCGTGGTTATATGCGACTTCGCTAGGACATCAAAGCCAAAGCGTATAGATTAGTCCTCCTGCAGCAGGAAGAGGATAACAACGACGTCGCTGAGAACGAGAAGTGCTACTCTAAAATTACTCTCGAACTTCTCCACAAATAGCAAGGCGTTTATATCTGTCGGATTCTCCATTTCAAAGGAGTTTCAATAAAAGAATTAATGCTATGCACCAATAAATTAAAAATAAATTCACTTTGATAAAAAAGTCACGTCGTTGTATGTAATTAATTAATTAATTTACGATTTCTATACGCGTAATATTTATGTCTGGTAAAAAATGTTAATGAAACATTCTCAGATTATAAATCAAGGGTTTATTGTTAAACTAAATATGTGTATTCTCATCTATGTTATCTGTGTTACGCTATCACTTTATGTCCTTCCATTTATTCAGCACTCGACGCACACTGATTTGGGTAATGAAATTGCGATCTGCACGTAAAACGTATATTTGGAATTTGAATGGCCAGAAGTGAAAAAGTTTCGATTTTGTTCTCTTTCACAATCAGGGAAATAATAAAAAAATAAAAAGTTTAACAATCACATGATCGTTTTTCTGATTTTTATTCCCGAATCTAGTCTTCGAAATATACCGAACTGGTATATTGTGCAAAAGTGGAAACGTTTCGCCTTTTAGCTCCCAGTTAATTGAATAAGGATAATGTAGTTTCTGTTTGTAGTTGGTAACACCTGAGCGCACTCGGTTTTCCAGCTTTTCATGATTTTCTCGCATTTTCGGACTAGGTCTGGCGAAATGTAACACGTTCTAACAAATAATCAAAAGCTATTTGATATTTTATTAGTAGAGAAGTTTCGAGAGTAGACAATTAAAAGCCAAGTGAAAATTTCCTCTTACAAAGAAATACAAAACACGAATTTGCGTGTTAAGAACAATAAGAGAAAACAATAACAATGACTGCTAAATATATTTTTATTTTAAATAAAGATTGATCTGGAAGATCCTATTAAAGATCTTTTAATAAAACATTGATTTAAAAAAGAGCAAGAACGGTAACAAATTATTCTTGAGAAACAGCAGTTCAAATATTCGAAAAATGCTTTATGCAGATCTCTTTTAATATTCTTGATATACGAGTCATTTCTACAAACCAAAGTTTAATTTCAGGAAAGATAAATGTCGTACTATGAAGTATAAGGAAATAAAGGGAAGCAATTGTAATTCTTTATGGTTATTCGAATAGTAATTTCTCGCTACGAGAACCTTAAAGCAAGATGAGGAAATGAAAAAAGAGGAAATAAAAAGAAGAGCTGAGAAAAGGGGATAAATAAAGAAGAATGAAAGAGTAAGGAACTTAAGAGTACACTCTCTACATTTTATTTTCGATTTATACCATATATTCTTTTAAATTATCAAAACTCAAAAAGCTCAAGAAAAAAAATTATAAAACATAACAATTTTTTTTAACAATAATCTTTCAAATTCTACAATTATATTTTTTACTTCTCTATATCGATTTACTCACAAGAATTACAACAGTTTTGAATTTGGTCAACCCTGAACTCTAAGAACAGACCTAAGAACTCATAAGCAAAAGTAGATGAACAGAAGAGGCCTTGAGATCCCATGTGGCCACCAAATTCTTTATCCCAAAGCAGGGTCTGACTCCTGACTGTTCCCAGGGGACAACTCATCGTGCGTAGCAATGAGAACCGGGGATCCATTCATTGCAAAAAGCAGATGGGCCTTTCAGTATGCTTTTAGTGATTCCCAGACCTTGGTAAAGTGAAGACCTAGTCTACAATTTATCCGACGTTATTTTCGAACAACTCAAAATATACTACAGCTAATCTTACAACTGTAAAAGTGAAAGAAAAGTTTTATTGGAATTTTGGAAATTGAGAAAATAGGATTAAAGAAGAAGAAGGCAAAATGATTCTGGGACTACTTTTTGTTATAATACAAATTGTGAGTTCGGAGGCTGGGCCTATGATAAATCCTTCGATAGAATCGACGACAAGTGCTGATTTATGTCCTTGTTCTAAAAATGAGACAACGCAAAGCACACCAGCTACGACTGAATCTATACCTATGAGATTGCCCTCATCTTTCAACCTGGAACATATGCATACTACTCTCGTTCATGGGATGCCTTGTGTTTGCAATGTCGGATTCAGAAGCGCTGCTGTCAGAGATGACTATCATTATACTCCCGGAGTTGGAGCTCATAAACTTCACACCCGAGCTGTCACCTGGAATGAAGCCAGGAAGATGTGTAATGATGAGGGTGGACACCTAGCGATCATCAATTCACTCACTGAGGCTCACGTAAGTATTTTCTAGCTATAATATATTGGTCACAATTTTTACTAATTATTTATTAGTTCATTAATTATGTTAGGCTCTTTTTTATGGGAGGGGCGATGAAAGAAGATGTTGATTAAATTACTCTAGTAAAAGTGTTTGTATACTTTGGAGTAAAAAGTATCTAGTTATTATAGTTACTTTCAGTACTTGTAAAAATCTTTCAAAATTTTATATGGAGGCCAAAGTCTAACTTAAAAAAGTTTCCTTTATTTAAAATTCCAAATAATGCGAAGTTAATTCGAAAGAAAATTAAATTCAAGTCTACATAAAGATAATTAGAGTATCTAAAAAGAAATTAAAAGAATGCAGGAATATTCAATGTGATTCTAGAAGAATTTAAAGAGAATTTTGAATAATTAAAATGAATTCCACTATATAGATAGTCAAAATATAACGCAAATATCCAGATATTAACGAACTGAATATCTATTTTTCTCGACGAGGAAGGAAAACATATTTCCCACGAATTACGTAATTCACAGGAGTTATTCCATTATTCTTTACTCCAACCACATTCCGTTCATCCATCTCACAAATTCGCACATTCGTCAGAAGTAAAGAAAATATTACCGCAATGTTCGCAATGAGTAAAAGTGAGAGAAATTTTTTGCACGTCTCGTCTGATTCCCATTTTGTTTTTATTTGCCGGACAGGTACTAATGGAAATGTTCAACCGGTCAGGACCGGTAAAGGGAGCATCTTACGAAGATGTGGCCTTCCTAGGCATTCACGATTTATACAAAGAGGGCGAGTGGGTGACCGTCCAGGGAGATTCTCTTTTCAAGACCGGCTACACTCGGTGGAGCGACAAATGGGGTGGACAACCCGACAACGGAGGTGGGAAACAGAATTGCGGTGTCTTCATGAAAGAAGGCGGTTTGGACGACGTTTCCTGTGACGTTCCTTTTGCCTACTTCTGTGAAATTTCGAACATACAGTTTCTTCACTGAATAGTCTATCCGATGACACGTGTATTCTACTACCTATTCCTTTCTTTTTTTAATTCTTTTCAAAATTCTTCCATCATCAATCAGAAATGGGGTTTTATTTATCATTCACGTTATTAAAAAATGTTTTTTAATTTAATCAGAGTGTCTAGTGATCTGGGAATTGAAAATTCCCGGATTTTTCTTGGTCTTTTCCAGTATTTTCCCGGTCAAATTTTTATTCCTTTGACCAATTTATAGTTTCCTTTTTGTGATTTTTGAAAATGTTTGTTTTTTTAATTTTATGTAGTAGAAATAGAATAAAAGGAAGATAAAGTAGAAGAAAGTCGAGTTTTTAATAAAATACTAAAAATTCTCGGTCCTAGATGAAATTCCTGGGTTTTTTCCGGTTTCCCGGTCCGCTAGACACCCTGTTTAATTCAGTGACTCATTTCGAACTTTTTATTGAGTTGAAGTTTCAGACGTCTAGTATGATGAGTTTTTATTTTTATACATTCATTGGAATAGAAATACTTTTTAAAATGTTTCCAAAATACAAAATTTTTATTTATTTACTGGCAGAAATTTACTTAGCGTTGTTTCCGATTTTAAGAAGTTTCTTTGAATTTAAAGGAATTTTAAAAAGACGCTTTAAAGGATTGCAAAAGATTTTAAGCAACTTTAAGGACTTTTTCAAGATTTCAAGAACTTTTTTAAATCTAGATTTCCAGAAATAATGAGGAATCTCATAAGATTTCATTTAATTTCGTCTAAAATTAAAATAAATTCTTGAAATTTCTTAAAATCACATAAAATCTTAAAATCTCTGCAACTCTGGGTAAATTTCTGCTAGTAAAATATCGAAAATAAAATAAAATAAAAAAACTTCGTCAGACTAAACGTCTGAAACTTCAACCCAATCAACTTTCTTGGTTTAAAAGTAACAAAATATAAACAGTGTAAATATAAATAGCTTTGCTATGACTATGCGAAATAATGTAGTTATTGTTTTGTATTTTGTGATAATGAAAATGCAATTAAGAATAACATATTTTCTATTTATTTCTTATAATTCTATCAATAATTTTTCTATCCAAAATTCTAACTTTCATCTAAAAAAATACATCTATACGTTTTTTTAAAATGAAAGTTAGAATTTTTTCAACGCCAATAATTTGCTTTGCTTATAGTAATAATTATTGTAAAACAAATCTGTTAATATTGATGCTATTCAAGAATTAGTGCATTAAACTTATAAGCATATAAGCTTATTGTCTAAAATTCAAGGTTTAAACCACATTTAAATCCAGCTTTCAAATCTGCCTGGGTAAGGGTGTATTGATCAATATAACATGATGTTGAAAATTATATTTGAATACATGGAAACAAAATTCAAAGTAGTCCAAGCAAAGCAACTTAAATGCGTCGGTATTCATTCCATGTATGCTGTGGTAACTTCTGTCAATAACATGATATGTTATAATATTTGCTTGAAGCTTTGACCAATATGCAAAGCAAATTCAGTTATGCAACGCGGTTAAAAGCGAATAGAGAGGCATCTCTTTACCTCCGAAATTTTCTTCTTGGCAAATTTGCTCCTGCAAATAGTATAATAAATTATACTCTGCTAAGCTCTATGAGAGTTCAATCTCGAATTTGCTTAAAGAGCAAACACATCCTTAATAATCATCATGGAAGATTACATTAATCACATTCTATTCTAATTAGCCTTTCCATTATATACTTATTATCATTTTACCGGTATCAAAATAGCTTTCTACCTACAAATTGAAAATAGCACTCAAAGAAATATTTTGTGCAGCAAAATATGTTTTGTTGACTGAAATAAATTTTTGTTAGTTCAACAAAACAATTTGTTGGGTTAACAAAACGTTTTCCTGACCCAACAATAATTTGGTTGAGCCAACAAAAAAATTTTGTTGCACAAATATCAACAAAATTATTTTGTTGTCCGAACCAAACCTTTTTTTTCAGTGATTATATTAGATTCAATCCCAAAACTGATACAGAATCTTACTGATTAAATATAGAAAAACTCCAATATTATTCTACTGCAAATATTAAAATATAGATCAATATCGATTTTAATACCTGTTTAAAAAAAAAAAACTATGAAAATTATAAGTTTAAAATTTAAATTTAACTATAATGTTTTATTTGAGAAAAGATTTGTACCAACGAGAAATAAAATGACAAAAACCTTGGGACAAACTTTAAGGATTTTGTAATCCTATTTAGTTGGCTTAAAAAAATTAGAAAATTACACTTTTGTGAGCCTCTAAACTTCACGAATATAATAAAGTAAGCGGATTTTCATTATGTAATCAAAGGAAAGGGGAAAAGAATTTTATCCGTGTATCTCACTAATGAGATTTGAGATGTTATCAAATTAAATTAAAGTACTCGGGAATAATAATAATAATACTAATAATTGGTCTGCGAGATTTTCGAGACTTTAGACCAATTTTTTAGAAAGAACGTCATATGTTAATTTTTATTTTTTCAGTGTCTTGGGTTCTGAACTTGAAATTTGAGAAAATATCCGTAATCAGACACTAGCTTGGAGTGCAATTTAAAATGTAAATGTGACTTAGGGGATCAAGGATTGGGGGATGGAAAAGGGGGGTGGATTGCTGCAGTTGGCCCTTGGGACGAGTCGTTCCAGCAGCTCTGCGCTACCTACACGCATTTACGTGTGTAAACTGTGCGAGGGCGATGGAACAGGAGACACGACTGGAATAATTTTAGTTTCAGGATCCGGATTGCGGACTGTCCAGCAAGTGATTACGGTGCGAAACGCCCTTCGATTAACTAAAGCTTCGACTTTTCAAACCCTGACTCAAGCGAAACACTCCGCCAATATTTAATCGTAAAGTCCTCTCTTCTAAAAAAAAGCAATAATATGATTCCCATTTAGACCTTAAACTTCTATAAAGTGATAGCATTATCTTAATTTTTATAAAAAAAATGTTAAATAATGAATCTATTCAGTGCGAATTAAATCTTGCCAAAGGGACAAAAAAAAGCGTAGTAAAAGTCACTATACGCTAAATCCCTTAGAGAATTTTCTCGTGTATGGTGGAAACGAAGTGGAATGTCGGAGGAAAGTAGAAAGTGAAATTACGTTAAAATTCGCCGCAGAAAACTTCCTGCGGGAGCGACAGTTCCGCCTCGAGGACCAATTAAGGATAATCGGTTACGACACTCGCCACTCCGACCCAGCACCATTAGCGTGAAACTTCCTTTCCTCTGGAACTGTTCGATATTGCCAGAGAAAACCCTTAACTATGAAAAACATTGAAACTTGACGTTTCATTACCTCTTCAAGAGTAAAAATCTCATAGTAGGATAAAAAAAAAACCAGCGGGAAGCAATTAAACGATCGAAAGCTCACTTTCATAAAAGTCCTCTCTTGATGATCTAGTTTTCGAATTGCCAGTTATAATCGTGTCGTAAGATCAAAAAGGAAAAATACTCAGAAATGAGTGAATTTAAATTCATTCACAGGACAATAAAAACCTGTCGAAATATTTTGCCGAAATATTCAAAAAGCAATTTATCTACATACTAAATCCCAAGGTGTTAAATTTTGATCCAAAAGTGGATGAAAGCGTTGCAAATGCAAAAATAATTGAAAAATTACTACATTGACATATTTATACGTAGATGTTAATTGTTTTTCCATTATGGCAAATGTGCAACGCTTTCATCCACTTTTGGATCAAAAATTGACACCCCAGGATTTAGTGACGGATGAAAATATATAGAGTTAATATAGAAGGTCCATGAGAGTAGGACAGCATCGAAATTCGATACAAAATTGATGATTATCGGAAAATCTGGTTAAGTTCATCAGAATACTGGTTATTCTTATCAGAAATGCCGGAAATACTAGAATACTCGTTAATCTAATCAGAATGTTTTTTGAGTGTTGTAAAGCTAACTAGTTAGAGCAAATAGGACACTGGGTAAGGTCTATATTCTCTGAAAAGCCAGGATTATGACTAGCGAGTACATCTATGCACTGCACGTGGAGATCAGAATCCACAATTCTGTGTTGGAACCTGGCCCGGGTCACGATGCGATGTTCTGTATACATTCCCAAACACTTTGTAATTTGCACACACACTGACGTAATGCTATAGTTGCACATATATACGTCTAGAATGCCTAATTCACATGCCATTCAAATTAAGCAACATATCCGTTCGTACACTGTCTAATTAATCGGTAGTTGGATGTATGTTCATTATTAATTGACTTCAATTGATCCTGCTAGTCTACATATTGAAAAGTCGAATTCAAATTCATCTGGCTTACAGCTTTGTTGTGATAATTTTATTACAGGTTGTTTATTTTATTACTATATTTATAGTATAATATTATATTTATAGTTTATATTATTTATATTATTCCTAGAATTATGAACTTACCTTGTTATGAGAAGAAGATGCTATGGATATCGATGATGCCAAGAGTAACAGGAAACAAAGAACGAAGGGATCAGATTTCTGCCGCATCTGAAACAGAAATAAGTTCAATAAGTACATTATTATAAATAATTACATTTTTGTAGCTCTCTTCAGTGCTTGGAGGAATGAAAAGCCCTCGACTTTATTAGTTTCGTTTTCAAGTAGAGCGTGCTTGAATTTAAATTTCTTTTTATCTCTGAAAACTTGAAGGAAAAGGAGCCAGCAGAAAAGTGTATACACACCCTTGTTACAGGGTTTTGAGCACAATTTCATTTTCTTGAAAAGCAGTTAGTTTCAGTGTCGAGTGGGGCAAAAAGTAAAAATCATATCTCGTCGAGCATAACTACAAGTCTTGCTTAAAACTTGCCTCTTCCTAAGTTTCTTAGTTTCAGAGTATATATATCGAGAAAAGTCATTTTCTGTTTATACTTGCGCAAAACTTTGACAGTGGAAAACTGAAGGATGACTAGTGGAAAACACGAATTAACTGCGTTCGTGTAGAAATAACTGCCTAAAAAAGTATATGCGTATTATGGTTTAAAATGTAAAATATAAAATTTCATGTTGGACTTCCATTTTATCTTCTGGAATGAAATATTAATAGATGAATGTGTGCACGTAACCGTAAGGAAGCACACATGTAACATGATTTGAATATATAATTTCTCTTCGTCAAATTCGCTTCTCGATTCTCATGCCTCTCCTCGTTTGAAAATAATGATCAGAATTCAATTTTCGCGCCCCTAGCGATGTTAGTTTGCGATTTACATTAGTATGAAATTTGTCATTTAATTCTGCAGGAGAGGACATTTCTGCAATATGGTTAAGGGATGCAATTAGAAAGAGGGTTATTAAATTTACTTAAAATGACAGCGCAACGCGCCACTTTTTCAAACATAAAACTAGCGAAGAGACATTTTCTGCAATTCGTGATTACCTCGTTTACTTTCGGAATGGAAATTAATTTCCGGAATGTCTTTTATCATTTTACATTTCCACTCGTTCCAAGAAATAATGAAATATAGTTATTTCGGGATATAACGAAGGGCTTAACATAATATATTAATATTAATATTAATAATAATTAATATAGTAATAATATATTAAAGGTAAACAATTTTTTTTAGTATAGAATATTATTTATTATTATTATTAATATTATAGAATAATATTTCCTTGGTGGATAAGAAATCTTTGACGGGAGAAAAGTAATATACATATAAAGAACGTTTTATGAACCTCTGTATCCTGATCGGGGGTAATAAAAATGGTTAGGTGCTAGACAATAAATTTTCTGGGGTATTGTTATAATCTCTGCGAACCAGCTAGAGTTTTACAGGCACATATGCACGTGTGTGGTCTACGTACACAAACTCGTTCGCACTTAAGATTTTATATGTCGGTAAGATATAAAAATGGCGAACCCTTAAGACTTTGAGTTCCGTGTTAAGCCCTCCTCGTGAAACCAGATGGGCTTTTGATCTTAAGTTGCTTCAAGCCTTATTTACTGTTATTGTTACTATTTCATTGATGGCTATTTCACTTCCGCGAGAAACTATAATGTATATAAAAAAACTGTGAACAAAAAAACTAACGACAAATAAACTTTGTACTCTCTAAATCTGAATTAGACATAAGTTACCCGTGTAACTAAATCAATTAGTGAGCTTTACTAAATGAATTAGTACTATTTTACTGTGAATTAGTAGTTTTTAACTAATTGATAGTAAAAATGCTTACTAAAGTGTATTAGTAAACGATTTGGCACTATTTCGTTAGTAACTTTTGACTAATTCAGATTTAGAGAGTAGAAAAAATTATCTTTACTTTCACAGGAAATTCTTCTAATGTATTCGAAATAATTGTGTGTGTGTGTGTGTGTGTAATTATAGAAAAAATGGGAGAATTTTTGGGAGAATCAGAAGGCGCAAATTGCGAGTTTGTTGGGATTACATGTCGAACACAGCTCATGATATCCATTTGTATGAATTATAAGCTAAGAGAGTTTGCATGGTTCATCTTGTCTGGGTGTATTTTGTGGAAACCAGCATATGGAGACCAAGCTGGAACAGAGGGTTAATTCGATTGCTGGCATTTAACTAGTATCTACTAAAGTGCTGTCGAGCGTGAGGAACGTGTGAAAGTTAGCCTTTTGAACGTGGTCCCGTATGGGATAGCGATTACTCTCCCAAGTCTACCCTTACAATCGCAATACCTTTGAGGTATTACATTTTAACAGAATTTAATTTAGCATTTTGTTAATTTTATCGATTTCCATACTTTTAATTTAATTCCTTCATTTTTTTGTTTGAGCTATTTGAAGAATTACAGAATTTAATATACATTTACATATGTCATGTCCCGCAACTAATTAATAAACTTGGAATTAGTATAACATATAAATGACCTTCATTATAATATATTATATAATATATTATACAATATATTATACATTACAATATATTTATTTATGACAACTCCCAGTTATTCTTACCCTATTAGTAAAACCTTCTGTTCTACTCTGAAACAAGAAACAACGAGTAACACATAAATAAAAATCAAAAAATCAGCACTTGGTAGATTTCAATCGAGATTTCAACAGAACGTTAGAAGTTCAATCGGGTGATGTATCTTAAAATGAAATCCGCCAAGTTTCCCGACACTTTAACGTATAGTTGGATACTTTCGATGATTTCTGAGTGGCGATAAGCAATCGTAAGTTGCTCCATAAATTTCCAAAGTAGCAGCTCGGAGCAGTTCTAATTCAATGACCGGAGAGACAAAGGGCCATGTAGAGAACTGTATTGCACATTATATGTATAGAAGGTCCAGACGCCGGTAGAAATTAAAGAATTCAAATTATGGTGATTGATATACAATATATGCTTTGTAAATTTGCATGCATTATCTAGTTCCATTCCATTATATGCTATTCCGAACTTACTTATGTAAATTATAGAATTATAGTGTTGTTTGAAATGGATGCAATTCGTAAAGATTCGAGAATGAGGCATAAAAGCTAGGTGAGATTCGGTTTAACAGCTGGAGGTTCGAGGTTCAAAAAACATAAAAAAAAATACGAGCGCGCCTGCTGTATATAAAGAAACGAAGAACAAGAGGTTTTCTTTCTTTCTTTTCTCTCCTCATAAGACGGAGATGCGACACCAGGCGTCGTAGCATGACAAATTTATAGTCCACTTACGCTTACATGTATCCATGCGGAATTCACATTCAACTATCCACCTTACATTCAAGCGAGAAAGTCAGAAAGTACGATGAAAATCTAAATCCTATCTTGTAAGGATATAAAAGTAATGCAAAAAAATTGCTGAAAATCTCGTCTTGGAAGCATTTGTTATATATTTAATTGAAGAGAAGGTTCTATATAAATGAATAAATTGCAAATATTATCCGCGGTGCTATGCCATTTATGAAAAATTAATTTTTTCTCTGTGATATGCTTTGAAATAAAAATATTTCATTCTAAAACATTGCACGAATATGGTACCTATCTGTATAATAAATAACTATATATATGTATGAATATATGTTTACACAGATGAGTTGAAAACACCAGATTCACATTTTTTTTTTGCGAATCAAAAGTAAAAAAAAAAAAGTTTTATATAAAAATAGACCGCAGACCGACGAGTAATGAATCAGGAAAATTAATTCGCTATAAAGGGAAAAAAGAGCGCCTCTGGAAAAATGACGAGCAGCAGTATTTTATCAGTGAATTGTTTCAAACGAAATACGGGTATCGGTAAAAAATATTTGGCGTGCTTTATAACATCTAACATCTATGATGTTTGACTTTAACACCTGAAAACCTATATACAGTGAAAAAATAATTATTTTTGACATTTTTCCAGCAATACAGAAATGCATGAATGTTTTGCAATTTCGCAAAGTTTTTTCCTGTTAGATAAAGTCAGAAATTTGCAGAGGTAATAAAAAAAATCCGCCATCATAAAATAACTTAAATCTGCAGGTGAATGACGTATTTTTTTGTTTGTCTATCTCGTCCACATCTTTAACCTTTGCAAGCGTCAATTCACTTTTACAAGGACATATTTTCCTAAAGGCCAATTTCCCAAAACCATTAAAATCGATCGGTTCTATCGAATCGTAGCTGCTTTCATTTGCGAGTGCAGTATATTCAATTTATCTCGCGTAATCGAACACTATCTGACCTGTTTTTCTTTCTTGTAATGCGAAATTGAGTTTTATCTCAAGATTCCACGAAATAGCTTAAACTCAAATAAACCAGCAAAGATATCTAAAAGATACGAGCATCTATTTATTGCAAGCACGTTCAATGAGTATCGTCTGCACTTGAGAGGCACTAAACTTTTTTTCGAGATAAAAAAAAATATGAAAGGAAACAACATCCGCAGAATTCAAAGGATTCAAAGGTTTTACTGGAATTGTAAATTGTTGGTCATAAATTATACGGTCGGAAATTAACTGGTTTATGCATGAAAGCCAAACTCATTTCGTCAACTTTATTTATTCCAGACAAGCAGACAGAATACTGCTTATAAATTAATGAGTGTCATGGATTTTACTCTATTGATTCTTTACACTGGCATGATAATAATTTATTGAGTTTTCAATTCATTATTTAAAGGATCAGAGATTGATATATTAATATATCTTTAATAAAATCGTAGGGGAAATATAAGGAGAGCAGAAATGAGAAAATGTTGATCTATGGCAAATCGTAAGAATCGGACACAGGTAATCTGGATGAAACACAGGTTAATTAGAAAGGACTGTTAGTTAGACTTAAATTCAATTATCCCTTCTAATATCAGGGACTAGAAGGATGGGTACCGGTTGTTGGATCGCGGAGCGCAATTTAACTCCGTCTAAACTCCTTAGGAAAGAGCGTTTACACGTAATTCGCATAATAAATTCAGCCCCACGGCTGATTAGCATACATATGAAGGCGCCCTAGTAAAATGGCTCTTATGGGGTGTACTCTATTCGTCTATTATTATTATCGTTATTAACATGCATTGCTATTTTTCTAAGCGATGTTATATTTATAGAGTAGTTCCTTTAAGATATTTATGACGATAGACTAGTAAATTACGATTAAAAGCTTGTAGTTTAAATATTCAAAGGATAAAATTAAAAAAAAAAGTTAAACTTATCAAATCCGGATAACAGAGGCTTACAAGTTTTCCAATGTTGAAAATTCATTCTATTACATTTCAGTGAAATATCTTATGGGGAGAAATTTAAATTTACAATGCCTGCATAAATCAAAATGTCGGAATTGGGTTGAACTAGCATTTCCCAATTGATGAAAGATCTACAAGATTTTGAACAGTATCAACGTGGCGCTGCATAAATGGTAACATGATGGGAGCCTGTTCTTCCAATTGAATTGAACAAGCAAACCAAAACACTAGAGCAAATAGTCCGAGTTGATTTCAGGACTCAGGGACTGAAATCAGATCTGATGGGATTCTACCATCGGCCAAAGTAATCCCTTCAAAATTGGGTCAGTCCAGAGTAAACAGCAGTTAAATACGACCACTTTTGCGGCCAAAGCCAAATCTATCGAAAGCCATGAAGAGAGTTGAACCGAGAACGTGAAAATTAATTCCGGTGCTCAAGCCAGCTACGGAGAGCACCTGAAGTCTAATTAAAAAATATTGATTTTTCAAAGCCTTCATTTCGAGGCACAGATCATTCTCCTTCTTTTTTTTTATCCAATTCACGGTTCAGCCATTTTCGGTTGGTTCCGTTTGATTTTTAATCTTGCATATTTATTTTCCAAATCAATCAAAAGTCCTTTGCTCGGAAAACAAGTAAATATTTATTTCTGTCAAGGGAAATTCCGAACTTGATAAATAAATTTGTTTACTAGAGGATTTCATAGAAACTTCGACAATTTTTCAAATACTGCCTTGGTATTCATTAATAAACAATAAGAAAAAGGAAACAATTCGGGTAACTAGGATATTTCATATTAATTTGTAGGAAGCCATTAGTAAAGGTCGGCCTATGGTCAGACAAAAGGGAGGCAGGTGTGAAAGTCCGTGTTTAGTCAGCCAATAATTTTGGTCTAAGTTCTGGACCAATTTTTCATTAAATCTCCTGTCTGTGAATTATGAGACGAAAAAAATTGATCGAGTTTAGAGTCGTTTTATCCTTTCTCTGCCCTGAAGTTCTCCTATTTCCAAGGTGGTTTAACAAGTGAAACGGTCCGAAAAGAAATATACGGAGCTCGGACTCGTGCCATCAATTTTCCCGATTTATACGATATATTATGCGTGCTAATGGGCCACACATCCTCCTCAGATGGAATGAGTTAGTTTTTCTTTAGATTTTCTTTTAGTCCCATTTTTTTACGCTTGGGGCAGACTCTCTTTTTTTTTTTTACTCTGGCGATGGGATTTCCGTTTTTGCAAGCAGCAAGCGAACCGAGACGAGATGAGGGCGAGCGGATGATATATTATCTTATTTATTATACAGCAGGTGCACCGTTCGTCAAGGTTTCTAGTACACTAGACACATATCCCTTATTCGTCGATTTTCCAACAACAATTTTTTGCTGTTAACTACTCGCTCAGATCTACTTCTGAGGGATCGTGGCGTTTTTTATTTAAATTTTTAGATCTCAATTTCCTTGAACACAATTTTCTTTCTAATACTATTATTTTTCGTTTTTTTTCTATGCATAAATTATGCAGAAGAAAATTAGATTAAATTCTCTTGGATCAAAGGTGGCTTTCTTTTATAAAGTCAATGTCTAGCCAATGCGTTCCATTACTACTGGTGGAAGAAATATTCCTGACCTTGCATTCAGGAGAAATGTCAAGCTACGGTCAGACGAAGTCTTCAGTAGAAATGGCCGTGTTTGGCAAGACGCCACAAAATTTACGTTTATGCTCATTTCTTTTCATTCTACAATTCAAGTATTATTAAATTATCATGAATCTCCTATTTTTTGTAAAAAAAAGTGATATTACTAATTATATCGAATACATTTTGGTTGAAAATCTGATTAGTTTATATTGTTTTTACGAAATTTATTGAGATTTTAGAGATATTAAGTGATTTCATGGTATTTTGAGGACTTTTAAGGAATTTTACGAAATTACATGAAATTTTAAGTAATTTAAAAAGGTTTTACGATATTTCATGGGATTTTAAGTAACTTTATGGGATTTAATGATATTTTCCGAGATTCTACACTCAAAAAAATATTTTGTGCAACAGTATATGTTTTGATGGCTGAAATAAATTTTTGTTAGTTCAACAAAACGATTTGTTGGTTTAACAAAACGTTTTCTTGACCCAACAATAATTTGGTTGAGTCAACAAAAAAATTTTGTTGCACAAATATCAACAAAATAATTTTGTTGTCCGAATCAAACCTTTTTTTCAGTGTAAGATATTTTATGATATCAAGTATTTTAAAGACGATATTTTATGGAATTTTAAGTAATTTTAAGAGATTTAATGAAACTTGATGAGTTTTTGAGTAATCTTAAGTATTTTTAACGAATATCAAGTGATTTTTGTAAATTTAAAGGAATGCCAACTGATTTTGAAGGATGTAAAAGGGTTTTAAGGAATTTGACCAAACTTAAAGAGATTCCTGAAATTAGATACGAATTACAAGTCTCTATATTTAAAAAATTATAACTTCCCAATTATTCTGTATACATTTGAAATCCCATAAAATTCCTAAATCCTTTGATTTGAAATTGCTTAGAATGAATGAATGAACGAATCTGCATGTTTTAATAAAAAAAAAAAAAAACCTCTTTTCTTGCAGTTATCATAAATTGTGAAGTTGATCTCAATAAAATATGTTGATTTTCGGGAAAACTACGTTGGGAAATAGAATTGCTGCCAAGAATGCATTGTAGTGACAGGTAGACAGGAAAGTTATGCGAAGTAGAAACTCTGAGTTAAAATCGCAATCGTTGGTTAGATGGTCTTGTGGACGTAGTTTCTAGAGGGACAATTCGATAAAGAGAAGCTCCGGAGCGTTTATAATGGCGCCGAATGCTCATAGGAATTCAAGGTAGTATATTCGGAGGACGCTTACACGATAGGGGTTGGGTCGTACTAAATCTTCCCTCGGGAGTCTCTTACTTTCGGTTCCTTAAGCTCGTACGGCTCGAGCGAAAGCGATATTCAGGACATTCTTCCCTCGTTCATCTAAATACCAGCGACATCTATGCACATTCAATTTGGAACACTTAGTCCTCCACATATCAATTTACGAAGTTATCCTTTCACTAATAAATGCTAACAAACAAATAATTAATCTATAGAATTTTTCCTATCTCACCGCATGTATCTTATTCATAATTCACTTTGTCAGGTAAAGAAAATAATTACTTAAATGAAAGTACGATTGAGTGTAATATCAAAGCAAGGATGATATATTCCTGTGACGAAATTAAAATGTAATTTATGTACCAGCAAGAATTATTCGAGGGGAAGAAAACGAAAAGAGGATGTCAAAGCAGAACTGAAGAAGAGGATTCCAACAGGCAAGAGAAGCAGAGGGAAGTGAATTCAGAAGATATCATCCGATGCCACTTGAGTCTTCTATTTTCCCATTTCTTTCAGCTGTCAACTGTCGATATTTGCTATTCAGTAAACACGACTTCTTTTGGACGAGAAACAGGAAAGACAAAGAAGATGCGAGTCTTGCTATTTCCTCTTGGCATTTTCGTTTACCATTCGCTCGTCGTAGTACAAAACTTTTGCGATTAAACTTTTGTGGAGGCTTGGACGTGTCGGTAAATAACCGATGGCGCGATGCGAAACTTCCTATCAACTATTTTCACCTCTTCTTATCGCTGTTTCCTGTATGTTGTGTACGTGCAACGTTTATAATTTAAGGTGCACATTTTCCTTCACTTCCAATATTACGGCGTCAATATGTCGATGATAAAATCTGATTAGAGAAATTTCTATTTGTTCATTGATGGAGGTATCCATTTATGAGGGAACTTTTTTTGAACACAAGATTTTAAGATGATTGTATATACCAGAGGGTGGCTACATGTCAAGGAAAACAGGGGAATATTGGGAAAATGCGAGTAGCCGGGAAAATGGAAATTGACATTTATGCTATAACTATGTTATTTTTGTCGTATGTCATATTTGTGTATTTATAGTTTATTTAACAGATATTAGAAAATTTTCAAGGATTTTGAGGTATTATAAAGAATTTCAAGACATTCTTTACGATTTTATAGGTTTCTAAAGATTTCAAGAATTTTTCTATCATTTTAAGAGATTTTTAAAAAACTTTAGGGAATTGAAAGAATTTTAAGATCTTTAAAAGATTTTGTGGAATTTTGAAGAAGTTTAAAAAATTTAAAAAGATTTTTACGTATTTTAAGGGATTTAAAAATTTTTCAGTGAAATATGAAGGATTTTAAGACTTGTAAGAATTTTAAAAAGTTTTGATTATTTTTAAATGATTTCAATGAATTTGAGTGAAATTTTAAAGACTCACAAGATTTCTATGATTTATAAAAAATTTTGTATAATTTTAAGGAGTTTCAAGAGGTTTTCAGAAATTTCAAGAGATATTCACATATTTTAAGGGATTGTAATACATATTATAATAGAATTCAAAAAAATTTCAAGTAATTTTTGATTTTTGAAGGGTTTTGTGAGGTTTTGGTTTCCAAGAATTTTTATTTAAAACTTTTCAAGCATTTTAGGGAAGTTTAAGGTTTCTTATTGAATTTTAAATGATTTCATGAAATTTTGATAGACTTTAAAGAATTTATGAGATTTTAAGTATTATGGAGGAATTTTATGAAATTTAATGTAAGAATTTCAAAAGATTTCAGCGAATTTTAAGGGATTTCAATAAGTTTCTAATAATTTAAAAATATTTTGATGTATTTTAAAGAATTTTAAAGTTCCTCGTGGAATTTTGAAATATTTCAAGAGATTTTTAGAAGTTTGTATTCAATTTGGAAGGATTGCAGGAAATTTTAATAGATTTTGATGAATTTAAAAAGATTTTGAAGTTTTTCTAAAGAAATGTAAAAGTTTTCAAATGATTTTGCAATATTTTAAAAAAGAAGTATAGTGAAAATTTAAGGTTTAATGAAATATTAACTTTGAAGGGATTTCATGGAATCTTAAGTTGTTTCTATAAGAATCTCAAAAAAATTTGAAACAATTTTAAGAGATTTTCAAGATTGTCGGATTCCAGGTATTGTGAAGTGATTTTAAATTTCAAAAGATTTCAAGTGACAATAAACGAAGTTTTTGCAAATTTTCAATAGTACATTATTACAGAATATTTTTTCGCGTTTTTAATACTTTTCAGTCAGGGAAATTTGTCTGAAATGCAGGGAAAAGTCAGAGAAATGAAAAAATTGAATCTCATAGCCACTCTGATATACAAAATCGAAATCCAATATGGATTTCATACATTTGCCAATATAAATACCCCCAGTATTCCCCATTAATGCATAACACTGCACATACACGATTTCCATTACATGATGCATGATCGCTTCCGCAAACTGCATTACTTACAACTCCAACTCGAAGTTGACCGCAATTGGCGATACGTACGGAGAATGGTGCGACGTTTTCCAACCGGGCTATGGTCTACAAGTCTACAGTGGTGTGGAACGATGGGAGCAATGGAATACGTATTTTGTGCTTTCAGATTGCTCTGTGTATAATAAATAATCCCCTGCCCGGTCAGCCTCCGCTCTCGCCCTCTCGCATAATACAGCAGTTTATCAATGGCGTCGCTTAACGTTGCTTTGCAAGGGTGGCTGAAAATCCACACAGGATAGGGATTAGGGGAAAGGGGTAACGGGATAAAAAGAGGAGAGATCGAGAGGAAAGGTTGCACGCCAAAGGAGAAAAGCGTTGCATGTTTTGGTATGGATCGAGCTCGACCACCAGAGTTCCATTCCGGATGATTGGTTACCTACTTCGCAAAATAACGTCGCAGACTTGACTTTTCTTTCCGCGCGAACCTTCGTCCCGGGCGACAAGCTGGCAAGTTTCGCTGCCATACATCTCCGTAGGATTTAGCGGAACTAGTAATACTCGAAAAAGAATTTTCAAAGGTTTTGATCGAATACGTTGTCAATCGGGCAGGCACTTCTTACAAAGTCGCAAAATCTGCCACCGTTGATACATGATGTTTTCTTCAAGAAAATATGCGACGATTTTTATTTTGAAATTCAGTGATTGAAAAATGATTTTGAGAGTAGAGTAGAATAATAAGTTCTCTCTTTGTCCTCCCATAATTGCAAGTAATGAAGCGATTCCTTTCATTTTGAGAAGGTTATCGCAAGTAACGAACATCAATTGTTTAGGAAGTTTATAAGTTCAAGGCAAAACTTGTACATCTTGAAGAACAATATGCTAATTACTGCACGAGAAGAGGGTGCCGCCAATTGTAAGAAAGATAAGAGAAAAGGAGAATCTTCTGCTTGGTGAATCATCTTGGAAACAATTAAACTATGAATTCCGTAATTCACAGTGTAATAAGTAGCATTAACTTAATTAAAATTATACGCAACGTCGATTTGTGTATTTCGAAAATTCCAAGGGATTTTACTGTGAGAGAGAACAGATTAGAGTTTAGATGTTTCAATTATGATATACAGACATTAAGTAAATATATTTACATATAATTAGATATATGATGTGTTAAATCAAAGAAATTGAGATTAATCTGTTAATATATCTGACTAATTATTTCAATCATCTGATAATTGATTTTCCGACAAAGGAAGCAAGAAGAAAAAAGAAAGGTGTAAAATTCTAGAGGAAAAGAGAAGCTGTAAGAAAATAAGAAGAGTAGGCAATTTCTTCTTATCAGATCTTCCGTTCTGGCTCTCTTTCTCTCAATTAGAAGACCTCACTTTGAGAAGCTAATCAGCCTCTAATTATCGTATTTCTCAATTAAGTTAGTAACTTCTTTCTACACTGCAATTATATTCATTCTAAAATTAAGCGTCTATTTGATTCTTGATAAATTTATGAAATTTATCTATAACGAATCTTAATTGAAAAATCATACAGCGATCTAGAGATAGTAAAATGTCCGAGAATTTTAATTGGAAGGGAAGATGTGATTAAAAGAATTTTTAACCCAGTTTTAAAAAGACAACGTTTCCCTTGAAAGTGTCAAGGCAAGAGAGATTTTTCTCTTAGGACGATTGTTTTGTTACTTCTGAAAATATACTTAACCACCTTTCAAGGGAATTCTATAGAATCCCTCCATATACTTTTTCTCCTTTTATTATTGCTTCTGTGACTTGAGAGCTGGAAAGTAAATAAAATTAAAAGCTGAGTTCGACGACGTGCCTGTTTTATTTGAGGATCGACATTAACGAACGGGTACTTTAAAGTTGCATCGCTGAACTTTCTATCGGTATAAACGCATCGGGAGTGTCTTAGGGTGAACAATTTTCATTGCTGAATCTTTGAGTTTGCTGCTCTTTAATGGCTGTTCCGAGAAATTGCGAATTACGGATGTTTTAGGATTTTCGTAAAATTTTAACGATTTTCAGATACTTTCAGTGATTTAAACCGATTTAAAAAGATTTTACCGGATTTTCTAATGATTTTAAATTTTACTTTTTTATTTATTTTCTGCTTCACTATAAAGTTCTGAATTTGAACGTAAATGTGGTTTTCTTTTTATTCCGTGAATGCTGTGGCCGATAATAGTATTCGTGCCCATGTACTTTTTCGATTCATACACGTCACGTGCACACACATGCCTCGGCATGCCGGTAAATTTGCGTCAAAGTAGTGCGCACATCCATCTAGGACTTCATATACATATACCCACAGCATCCATGTGCATACGTGATCGTTCATAGATTATATACAAGCAAAATGGCAGCATTCATATAGATGCCGCGAATGAAATATGAACTCGTCGTTCGGCGAACCGAATATGGCTATACGTCATCCGAAGTTAAAATCAAATTGCTTTCAAGTTTTCAGATTTCGCACAAGTATAAGAATCGTATATCGCTCCATATTATTGCTGTTTATTCAGTGATCGGAAGGCACATAATTCTAGAGCTTTTGGCCCACTTGGCCCAAAAACATCATATCATATATATTATCTCAATGAAATGCGAGATATATGTTGTTAGGGGTACTTTTCCTGTCTGTCGCTCTCCACTTTCTCATTATATATAAATAAATTGTTGAATTGATACAAGTTTATAGCAGAAAACCGACACATTCGAGTTAGCTCGTAATCCGATCCTTTTCCTCTTTCATCCAGAAACCAGATGGCATCTTAAGACTCCTCTCAGATCCTCTGGCAAGTTAGAAGAGCGAGCTTCAATTATTCCATCTGTTATACTAGAGCTTAGCACGTACGGATTAAGTCCTATTCGCTTCGTTGAAGGAAAGGTTCAATCGGATTGAAGTCTCGTCTATATCGTGGCGTGTACGAATTACTTGGATTTTCACCCCCTAAGGACGTAAACCAGGAGAATTGGGGCCTCTTTCATTTCGCATGGTGTTCCTATTCACATTGGCGAGAGGCTTCTCAATGACATACCTTGTTTTGTACATTTCTACACCCAACTGCCAGTGGAAATGCTTTGATTTTAATTGAAGGTTCTCCGAAACACAGATAATGAGCACTATGTATCATCAGGGTTTACCGAGTTTAATTAGTAGCCCGTACACGTTTTAGGGGAGTTAAATTAGCTCATGGGTAGAGATTTCTTTAATTCTCGATGAAGTTTCTTTATTTTTTAAATCCCTGGGAATTATTTAGTCATTTAATACTTCTTAAAAAGGTCCATTAAGCTAACACCCCCACACTCGAATTTATGTATTTCCATTATCTCATAATTTTGGGCTTTTTTGGGCACCAGTAAAAATTTACGATAAACGAAAATGAAAAAAAAAATCGTTGATGGGGTCAAAATTTTATTGCTGATTACAAGTTTTTGCAAAGCTAAAAACACCCCACAAAAAGTTTCAACCCCCTAGAACCAAAGGAGAGCGCATCCTACATCATATCCCTTAGAACAGAAATATTCATCGAAAATTCCCTAATTCTTCGGGTCAAAATTTTATTGCTGATTACATCTAGTACGAAGGCACCCATCCGAATAAAACCGAGCAAGAAATGCTTAACTCAGTTGATCGAATGAGAACGGTTAAACCACTTCATGTACCCAACTGGACAAAATAATTCCGCATATTATAGAATATAATTTGTTGATGTGTGTTGGTATTATTCTTTCCTAACAGAAATTTAATTGGCATTATCCAGGGTCTTAAGAAATTTCTAGTGAATCTAGGGAATTTCCAGTGATTACTGTGATTAGGATTTTAGAAAATTTAAAGGATGTTAAGAAATCCCGTGTAGAAATTCTCAAGTCACGCCCAGACCGGTGATGAAACGCGGAATCCGGCCGGGCTTCCAGTCAAAACTGTGCGTCCATGTTTGGGCCAGGTCAGATTTGGCGTTTCACCTCGGTTTGACATCCCCCGATTTGGGCCCGCTCAGGACCACAGTAAAATATCTACACGGGATGTCAATCAATTTGAACGAAATTGAAAATTTGTTAGTCACTTAATATTTCATAAAATCCCGGGAAAATTTTTCCTATACTTTATCAATTTGAAAACTTTTAAAGTCAAGCAGGTGGAGTCTTGCTTTAAAAAAATAATTAAAAATTGAATAACTCAAAATAAATCTTTCCTGTGGTTCAAAAAAATTTAAAAAAAAACATGTATAACATTCTCTTACAGCGATTTTCTTAAAAGTTGCATGAAAAATGTAATTTTTCAATTTTCCAGTGTTTTGCACTGAAAACTGAATCCTGAAATCTACTGAAATAACTGAATCCGACCTCAAAGTTATATTAGACTTACAGTTCATAAACAATTAATAAGTAATAAATACTAGGGCATTAATATGGCTGCCCTTAGGGCCTGCTTATACTATCAGTTTTTTTTTGCTTCTCGAGATATTTTTAGTAACAATCTGGGGTGAGTGATATTATTAGGCATCGTTATACTTGAAAATGGTTAGCTGTCTAGACAGAATATCCTCGGAATTGAAAATTCAATTATGCAGAGATCGATATCGAGCGATTGCGGGCATAATTAACTAATACAGTAACTAAGTATGGCACTAACCAACTAATTAACTAACTAAATAACTAAATAAGGTAGACTTGAGTTCAGGAAGGGTTGACGTATAGAATTCGTGCAGAACGGTGGGCGAGATTGACCATTAACCGCCAAAGTAACATCCTAATTACCGAGAGGCATACCTGACACTCGACCCGTGCTACATACTCGAATCGCTACCCGATCCGACGCGGGAAAATTAATGACACGCCAATAGCATTTCAGGTAGATCCGAAGCTCGAGTTGTTAAACAAAATTACGGCTATTAACCTGTCCAAGCTGTTTTTACCCTGCTCTTCCATTTTTTTAGTTCCAGGGAAACTGAAGCGAGACATTACACTTTATCCCCATATATACTATGTAGTAAAGCAGATTAAAAAAAATTTCTAACTGCTGAGTTCAGCATAATCAAAATAAAATTTTAAAAGACTAAGAAAAATAAAAATGGCAAAAAAGAGAGAATGAAACACTGAGAAAAATGTTTGATTCAGACAACAAAACAGTTTTCTCAGAGGAATATTTTCTTGCATTTCAAGTGAAGGAATAAAAAATTATATAATAAAATTTTCCCATACTTTGACGTTGTTTGAAGTTCTTTCACAAAAATGTACGTTTTTCAGTTCGTCACCCTCGGCTCACCTGAAACAAAAAATTATGTTAATTACTTTAAAATATCTTGTGTTTTTGAAATCTTGGAATAATATAAAACTTTGGTAATGATATTGAAAGCTTTCTGGAAAATTGGAAATTGAAGGATCCTAATGACTTCTACGGACATAAAATTGCAGATAATACTAGCAGTAAAGATAAACACGTTATTAACATGATCGAGAAGACATCTCAGAAATTATAGGGGCCACGTACTGAAATCGTATTGGCGTTTAAGTCGTTAATACCGATTTCGCATTGGATTAGTTTGCTGCAGGTTAAAGTAGATCAAGGGAATACGAGAAGTTTATCTGCAATTCTGCGTTTTACGAGTTCGATTGTCCGAAGTACATCCATATCTAAACTTTACTCGAATAACGACTTTCGACACCCTGAAATTTCCTTTTAGGACTTTTTCTAACGGCAAGACGATTAACTTCTACAAACTTTGCCACAAAAACTGAAGAACAGAGCATTCTTTTACTGTTAGTAGCAATGATATTTTAAAGAAAGTTTCCTTCTTCATAAAACTTACATTTTCAGGAAAGAAAATAATTTTTATTTAGTAAAGTTCTGTTCTTCTCTGCAAGACATTTTATTCCTCCTTATTAAGGGCATGTGATACTTACCATATGAACAAGTTTTTAAACCCGGGTTTTTTTCTACAATTTTTACATTTTCAAAAAAATTGTAAAAAAAACCGGGTTTAAAAACTTGCTCATATGGTAAGTAACACATGTATATTTCTCTTCCATTTTTCTTGTTATAATTCATCTCAACTCTTTTTTAATTCAAAGGTTTGGTGTAACGACCACTTCGACCATTTAATCAACGAGCAATTAAATCACGTTGCGAACTTTATTGTTTCCTTTTTCATTATTCTTCTTTCCTATTCAATTCAATATGAATATTCTTCTTCAATTCCAACGGAATTATGTATTTTTCGAGTTTGAATTGTTATATTATTGTTCAAGAAACTCGTAACTTCACAGGGATGGGATTTGAATATTTAAAACTTTGAAGTGTGTAAATTAATGCATTAAAATTTTCTGTATTTCTGTGTTTCAAAACTTATATAACTTTGGAAAATCAAATTCACATGGATTTTGTGAACCTATTTTTCATTTTAAATTTCAAATACATTTTGAGAATCATTTTACCCAGCTTTGGTCCCAGTAAAAAAAGTCATTTATTACTGGTTTAGAAAGGTATAAAGAATTCTAAAATACGAGTGAAATCAAAAAGGATTTTTAAAAAAGCAAAGTCATCTTGTGTAAGCCAAGAGGTTCCAATTTCGCATTGGAACCATTCGAGACTGAATCTGCCACTTTAAATCAACTCGAAACTGACATCTCGCATAATCCTGGGATTCCACAGAGCAGGGAATCCTGAAAATGAGAATCGTCGCGTTTCTGTGCCGTCGACGAAGCAGGGATCTAAGAATTTAGTGGTCAGAATTCCAAGAGCAGAAGGGCGGAAAAGGGCTCTTAAAACGGGAAAAGTAACAGCCAGAATGTCCGTGAATGGCGTTCTGGCACGATCTGAGGAAGGGGTGAGTGAGGATGTCGAAGAAAAACTGGAAGGGTTGACTCGGTCCAGGTACATGCGAGAACTCAAGAGTGAAATGAGATATTTAGTGAGGGCTTTTGTTTGCCCAAGCTACTTCTCCAGTGACTTTTTTTCCATTCTTTCTCGAGGGTACATTGAGAAAAGAGTTTGCATAAACCAAAAACAAATCCGGGAAAATTAATTACTCTCAAGCAAAGATATAATTTCATGCCCAGACAAATTTTCATTTCCTTGAGGAACTCGAATGCAGAGTTTAACAAAGTAAATAGTAGAATAATTTGATCTTGATGTCAAATGTTAATTTGAAAACTAGAAGAATAATTCATTTCATTGTAGCTGAAGGTTCAAAAGATTTTTCCCTAGATGCCATATAACATTTTATTATTGAATTAGAATAATTTGAACATAAATTGAGGACTTCCCATGAAAGTTGATTTTGCATAATAAAAGTTGATTGTCATAAATTAAACGGCTTTGAAATGCAGTGCTTAAATCTAAAATCTGATAATTTAGGGGAAAATCTCTCGATAGCAGATTTCGAGCGAGAAAAAAATGGAAGGATAACGACATTTGTAATCGACGTCGACAATAAATTAGTCTCAGTGCTTGTAACAATGGCGCCGAGAAGAATGGAACATTACCGAGTCTTTTCGTGGTAAGAGTTGCCTATAAATAGAGACACGTCGAGGATTCTAGAATAGAGGAGGAAAGGAATCATAGATTAATGGCGACTGGTGAGCATAATGTTGGCGGAGAAAACGCATTGCTTCTTTAATCCAACAATATAAAAGTTCCTACCCTGATGGAAATTTCGTTCCAGACTGAAACATGAAGATAGAGTCGACACTGAAAAGGAAATCCGCAATGCAAGTTGTATAAAAGTTCCTTATTTTCTTAAGATTGACAAAATTCCGCATCCAATGCAGAGATTTCCTGAATTTTGAATCACACTCGATATTAAAGAATATCAGTAATGTATCAAGATAATTTCGGTCAAATACTTAAAGAAAACGTTATAGAAACAGAAAAGTTATAGAAAACTCGACATTTTAAAAAGGTATTAAACACAAAGTGTGAAAAATGTCTCCTTTGCAAAATGATCTCTATATTTTCAGTCTGGTTTGGAAAGCCCAGGAGATCGCTTTTTATTTCTACTTCATCCGATTTGCGCGCGCTACTTTTCAAGCGCGATGACAGTGGACGTAAATCCTTTTGGCGTCTGCTACTTGATTATCATGTCGTTTTACTAAAGCGATTTCTAGCAGCGTTATCCGATGAGAGATGCGAAGAAAAAGGAGAATATCAGAATAAGAAAGAGAGAAACGGTAGAAAGTGAAGGGGATTAATCCAACAAAATGATCCAGGATAAGGGTTGTAGCACACGGTGAGTACCAACGATTACGACACTCGTCCCAAGAGGGTTGTTGCATCATTACTCTGGTACTCTCTATCCTCTTCCTGAGTTTACTTTCCACATATAATATAGGTACACTCATTGTCAGGACAGGAATGATTTTAAAATCCACTTAATGTCTGCAAAAAAGAAATTCCCCATCGTTAACTACTTCTCTTTACTTCAGCAACTTTTTTTTTCTTCAGCAACTCCTCAAAGCAGTTAATTACGCACCAGCATTTATCACCTCGATAGGGAATCCCTGACAATTCTGAGATTCTATTATTACGAGAGTCTTTTTAGCTTTGAACTATTTATTTATTGCAAAAATAAATATATAAAGAAATACAATCAAAGCTATAGATTTCCCTGAGATTCCCCCGACTTTTTTCTAACTTTCAAACAAATTTATATCTCTTGAAATTAAAAATCAATTAAAATTCGTAAAAATCTCTAAAATTGGCGAAAACCTTGGAAATCTGTTCAAATTCCTAGAAACGTCTTAATATTCCACGAAAAACTTTTAAATTCCTTAAATTTCCTAATAATCTCTTAAAATTCCCTGTAATCCTTCAAAATTCGCTGAAATATTTTGAAATTCCTAGAAACATAATTAAATTCCTTAAAATTTCAATATTTAATAAAATCCTACAAAATCTCATAATATCTTATAAATCTATTGAAATTCCATGAAATTTCTTACAATGTCACAAAACCTTTTACAAATTACAAAAAACTCGCGAAATGCTTCAAAATTTAATTAAGAAACTTCGAAATTCTCTAAAAATGCTTTAAAATCTCTGAACCCTGAAAAAGTTTCTTCCAAATAGTTTTCTATTCCAATTACAAAATTGCTTCTTAAACTAACTATTTCAGCAAATTGTCCAATGAGTTTAAACAGCATTTTTCCCAATGATACATTCTCTGCTTTAATTTCTTTCGTTACAGTGAAGTGTTCGATGAAGTGGAGTTCTCGAGTTTTCGCACCCGTTACGGAACAAAAATAATTGCGGTGCCCATTGGTGCACGTATTGCTTCTCGATTTTCTTGGCTTTTATTCGAAGAGCTGCACCAGTCGTTGAATTTTAATTGTTCCTCTCGTTTCGAGTTCAGTCGAATAAAGTCGATGAACAATAAGGTCAATTTTCACTCTTTCATCTTTATTCGTCCACCCGTAATTCTAAATAAATGTTTTTAATTTTACATTCACAGGACTGATGAAAATAGAGCTTGAAATATTATTCACAAAGTTTCATTGCTTTTTCAAACTTTCATTTGGTTTATTTTATACTCTTATTCTCTGAATATTGATATTATAAGCAAAGTTTGCATTTTCCCAGGTTGTTCTGCAATGTAGTTGAAAAGTTCGGTTAATGAAAATGCATTCCAAATAATCATAATTTATAGTGAGAGATTTGCTTGAAAATATTTTCAACTACTCAAAACAATTTCGAATACTAAAATGATATGCAGTTCGACAAAAAAAATATAATCAAGTTATATTTATGTGGAGAGCATGAATTTCAAATAATCGAATCGAATCTTTTGCGCGAGGATTTTGAAGATGTGTTTCAGAAGAAAAAATTGAGTATCGGCAATCTGTCAAAAACACGTGACATGGCTTAGTTTACAAACCATTCAAACAAATGGTTTGTAAGAATTGTTTTGGCTTTCAAAATTCAAAATTTTAAATTAACAAACCAGCACTAAAAATTTAAATAATAAGTGAAAAATACAAAAAAATGTCTGCTTTAATCGTATCACATGATCTTCATATAATGATGCTGGAACTTTCCGTAGAAAAAGTGAGTCCAAACACGATTCTGCTATTTAAATATTTTTAATTCTACATATATTATATTATATTATATTATATTATAGAATATAACAAACAGAATATTTTATTCAGTGACTTATATTTGAAAATATCTTTCTGAAGTTTCCTATTTAATTAATTTTGGTTTTAGTTAAGAAAAAATGTTCTTGCCGCTTCGAACTGGTTATTAAAAATCTTAAGGTGTACATTTAAAATATTGACGAGGATTAATTAAAAATTAATTAAAACTTAGAAACATGAAGTTTTCTTTGTAGCTTTATGTGCCAAGAACAACTGTTTTCGACAGCGCTTTAATGAAAAAAACAACGGTTATGTTCCGGATGCTGGACGACGAGTGGACAGCATTGTACCCACACCGCAGTGATTACCGACGATACCGTGGATCAAATTACGAGAGTGAACCGTTTCATGGTGGAAAATCCGTCGTATTTTCAATCCCCGAGGCAAGCTTACAAAAAAAGATGGAAAACGTCGACCTACAGATGCATATAAGTAAAGACGTTTCAAGATATTTCGAGATGCATCCTTCACAAAATATAGGATTCGTCATCGTAAAGGTCGACGAGTTGTTCAATGGTATCATAAAGGAATTGAAGGTACGGAAAGAACTTGGCCCACATTTGCATTTTCACGAACGAGAACCCATTGCAAGGTAAACAGAAAATGTACTGGTTATTTATTAAAAGATTCATTAAAAGATTTATTAAAAGTTTGATTCAAAAATAATGAGGGCAAAGTATTAGTAAAATTAAAAAAACAGTTCTACCTAAATCGTTAGGTCAATGAAAGGAACATTTTCTGTGCTTAACGATAACTCTGAGGAAACGGAATCTAAGATCGATCTCTACATACGCATCAGCTACTTCGGAAAATCAATTATAACGGAAATAGTGACACCGGAAACTATAGAGAAAGCTTTCTACGCTCAAGAAGAGACTAATGAGATGCATCCTTATCAGTGTCGAGTACTGAAACCCGAAGAACTTGAGGGTGGTTGCTGGGGCAGCGTTACCTTTCTTCCACCAGCGAAATCCCAGAATCTTAAATGTGATTGTAAAAATGAAAAGACTAAGGAAGTACTTGAATTGCAAGCAAAAGATAGGAGCGAAAAGGAAAATGTTCCAACAATGGGTGCAGATTCCTTTGATAGAGGAAAAGATGACGATAGAGCAAAGGATAAAGAAAAGAAGAAAGAAAAAGGGAAAGGCAAAGGAAAGGATAAAAGTAAAGTTTCTGATGAGGATAAAGATGACAGAATTAGGAACGGCAATACCGGAATGAGTGATATCAGCGCCAATGAAAAAGTATGGTTATAAGTAACCATCTTTGTGGTCCAATTAATCATAAAGTATTCAATGTATAAATATGGTATCTACAGAAGTGATTTGTAAATTTAGTATAACACTTTCTTTATTATAAAAGGTATAAATCTAATTATGGACAATAATAGCATTTTAAACACAGAGCTATTAGAATTTAATTGATTTTATGATTGATGAACCACATTAGTTACAACTGCTATACCGTTTAATTACTTTTTGATGTTTATGCCCTTACATTTAACATTAAAACCGAATAATTTTCTATTATCAAGCTACTAGGTTTGTTATACAGATTTTTTTGAAATTTATCAAAGTATGTAATAATTCTTGTGTGAGCCATTGTAATAGAATTTTAAATTAAGTTCTATCACGTTTCCCTGCAAGTCAAGCAATTTTAAAGGGCCATAAGAGTTTATATGCTTTATGGTTACGTGTAACCATATTTTTTGTCAAAGTAGGTCGCAGCTATAAACTGCTAAGTGTAGGTACGGAAAGGAGAGTCGATGCTATTCGCAACTCAAACAAAAAAAATGCTTCTTTTTGATTAAGATATTGATAGCAGTATGTCAAGTTGTTGATCATGATTTGTTTTAATACTGAACAATTTTACCACAGGCGGGAAAGGGGAAGAAAGATGAGAAGATGAAAGAAGATTTGGGATTTATTGATGATAAGAGAGATAAATCAGCAAAAGGAAAGAGAAAAGAAGATGGCGAAGGCGGAGGTGAGAAAAAGAAGGGAAAGGGGAAGAAAGGAAATGAAGATGAGAAGATGAAAGATTCGGGATTTATTGATGGTAAGAAAGATAAATCAGCAAAAGGAGCAGGGAAAGAAGATGGGAAAAATCAAAGGGAAATAGATAAGGGTCGAGGAACGAAAGATAAAGGGGAGAATGAAGATAAACGAAAAGAAGATAAAGGGAAACAGAAGGGTGAAGCAATCTCAATTGACTACGAACAAATCAGAAGATTAAGAAGACGCAATGCTGGTCCTTGTACAGTAGGTATTTCAGAAAAGAAAACTCGTCCATGTGTCCCTGCTCCATTTACATGTAAACTATGCCTCTCTGATCCAAAACTAACACCTTGTCCATTGAAACTTTGTCAAATCCCTTGTTTTCCTCTAAATTGTCTGCAAACAAATTTTTGTCAACGACCTTCTATCTTTTGTCAAAAAACCTGTTAAATTTGTTCAACTGTTTTGTACTTTGAATTGCAGTGATAAAATGAATAGTATGTACCATATAAAAATCGAAGCACTGGAATTAAAGAAACTACTATTTTCAGAACCAGACCTACAAGATTTTTAGACTTTAGATTATTATTAAATTTAAAAAAAAACATAAGCAGACAAAAATATAGCGAAGTAATTGACCTTAATCTTGATGGTCAACTTGTGCTAGTGTATTGGTGAAGTTAGAAACTGTTTAGGTCAGTCAAACCACGAAGAGGAAAAGTTTATCCTTGATCAACCCTATTCAAATTACACTCTGCATAACTGGTTGCAAGTTGATGATTCCGATCAAAGAGGATGTCCGCAAATGCTAACAGTACTTTGGTGAATACATGCTTGTGTAACCAGAGGAGTCAAAAACATACATATTTTATAAACCAACTATTTCTCAATTAATTAATTGACAAAACAATTATCTGAATAATTGTTTTGGAAACTATTTCAGGAGCGTCGAAATACTCTATATCTGATAAGATTTGCCAAGTTCTCGCTCTAGAGTCTAGAGGAATTCAGCATCATAGCCAAGGACACTTTCATCTCCACTGGATCTTATCTCTAGTATAAGTGGTTCGAGGTTTTTCGTATTCTCGTCATGGACTCTTACCACCTTGAAATTCATAGGATTTTAGATTCGTCCACAGCATAGGCTTTCTCACTCCACTGGTGTCAGACTCACTTCGGATCTGCCATTGTACCCAACTTCCCTACCTCGAGTCTATTGACGTGACATCACCAAGGCGAAGGAGCGAACTGATGTAGCGATTTCAGGCAGAGAGATGTAAGTTTGCTTCTCCATTTCTCTCCCTTTTCCCTCTCATCATAGTCCTTACTCCTGCCACCCCTTTTTAGAAATAGAAAGAGAAGACTGTACTCGGGGGTTGACTCGACAGATTTATCTCGACCTGGTTTTCAATATCCTGCTATGAACGGGCCGTTACGTGCCATTGATTCGCTGGGGATGAGGCTGAGCAAGTAGCCGATAGAGATGTGAAATATTTCATTGAAATCTTTTCTTGAGACGTGTACAAATTGAAATCGCTCAAGGTCTCGCTTCGAGAACAGCTGAAATATGTAAACTTTTCAAGTTTGGGTAACTGGGGAGGAGTTGGCAATTCAATTTTGAAGCTCAATTCGACTCGATTATAACAGAACTTGTAGGGGTGATTGGGGTGAATATGACAGACAATTTGTAACTGGAGCTTTTCAAACATCACATAAATTTCCACTATAATCACAACTCTCGCTTAATTAAACACATTCGCTTCTTTTACCAATATTCTCGCGTCATAGACGAGGTCAGAGATTGCTTCATTCAAAAACAAATTTTTTATCGCCCTGTTTACGACTTGAGAAATTCAAGTTTACGAAGCTTTCAGAGTTCATTAAAGTTTGGTGAACCCGAAGGTCTACTTGGATACGACGTCCTGCAGCTTGGTTATTATCACCATGGGAATTTCAAAGAATTGATCAATATTCCGTTCAATCTCAATTTAAATTTCAGAAAACTCTTATCTGACATGATTCTTGGGGTAATAGCTATGGGGTAATAGCTATGGGATATAAGCTATCATCGGATACAGGGAACGTGTTTAATGGGCAATAAACGAGAACAGCCATTAGGAACCGCAGCCATGCGGTGGGTGGTGGTTATCGACTGCTTCCATCCACTTCCGCTTCCTCTTCTCGTTCTCGCTTCAACGATTTGGTTGTTCTTCAGTTCCACTTGATTTGACACAAAGGTGGCCATTCTGGTTACCGAGATTCCACCTAATCGTTATAAGTCTCTTGCTTTATCGTCTGAAGCTAAGTCACCTATGCACATCTACAAATTTCGGTAAAGTTTACCTGCAATTTGTCTAACAATAAGAAAATTCTTTACAATTTGCTTTAAAACAAATAAAAAGATCTGTACCATCCTAGAAAAGCAGATTATACTCTTATGAGAAATGTGTTGTCTGAGCGAAGTTGAATTCAGAAATGTTTATAGGATTTTGGTCTAAATCCGTTTACACGAAGTGTTTAAAACCTCACTGCTGACGTAATCTCTGCGCTACTTTGTTGATGAATTGGAAAGCAAAGTAAACCGAAAATAGAGAAGAAAGACAGTGGAAACCACCATCAGTGGTTTCTACTGGAAATCCAGTAGAAAATATCAATGATACAGAAAAAAATCACTCATAGACGATATTTGAAGCTTTTATCGCATCATTTCAGGAATATAAATGGTAACTCCTGTATTGGAAAAGTTGATCAACTCTGCGAAACATGTGGAAGCTATCCTAGCGACTATAGGTAATAAATGTCTATTTCTGACTTTTAATGTAGCTCCCGATGGGTTCGCGTGGTTAAGGTAGTCATAGAAGCGGGTTTGGGTGAACGTGGTTTTCCCAGTTTCGGATGACCGGACGTTTTATGCGATAGAAATAAATGCGGATGGCAAAACAATGGTTAGCCAGCCAGGGTACACGTGAGCATATATATTTTGTATGAATATGAAACGAAACCCCTTTTCATTGCACCCCCACTCCCCGTGGCCTCAACCCCATGAACCACCCTGTCCCAAGCGACTCTACACCAACAAGGGATGAGTAGTGGCGCTGCACTGCGACACAGACACAGGGTGCAGCCATTATCGTTGTTCCAAAATCGCGCTGGGAGTTACAGACCCCAGCAATTTATCATACTTCTGAACGAACGGAGGCATTAATGAAAATTCCCTGAATAAACCTAACGCTTCACTCCCTTGACGAACCATGTCACGAATTTTCCAGCAAAATTATCTGGTGAATGTTATCATTATATGTAGGAAAATGTGAAGATTGTATTTAATTTGAGAGTGAATTTTCACTGAATACTCAATGTGTCTACTAAATTTTCTTCACGAAATTCCCGGAAAATTCTCGCATTTTTTATGGTTATTATTATAAAGTCCCTTTTGCGATAGAAAAGGTGATTTTTTTAATAAAATGGGTGAACAACAGGTTTCACAAGTTTCAAGATTTTTGTAGGATTTCAAGATATTTTAAGTAATTGCAAGGAATTTTGTAAGAATTCAAAGCAGTTTTGAGATTTTCAAGAGATCTCGTCAGATTTTAAAGCATTTTAATGATTTAAGGGCATATGATACTTTACCATAAGACCAAATTAGTTATACCAATTATATATTCATAATAATGAATATTTTTAGTAAATAAGAGTCAATAAACCTTCGCCTCATATATATGCGAAGGTTTATTGACTCTTATTAGCTAAAAATATTTATTATTACGAATGTATAATTGGTATAACTAATTTGCTCTTATGGTAAAGTATCACATGCCCTTAAGAGAATTCGAAGACACTTTAAAGGATTTAAGGAAATTTTAAGTAATTTTAGGAAATTTCAAGGAAGAGTTTAATAATTTTGAAGAAATCTACAGGATTTAAAATTATCCTATGGAATTTTAAGGGATTATAAGAGAGATTGTATTCCAATATTTTCACATAACTTTATAATGAAGATGAGAGATAACGATTCCTTTTTGACTTGAAAATCTAACTAAATAAGATTAGTTATAAAACTTATAACATTATTAGTTGAAGTTATGATCATCATCCAAGTAATAAAAATTTCGAAGTAAAGTTTCTCGGCAAGAGCTGATGCACAGAAATCTTCTTAAGGCGGCTCTGCCTTATTGCGAGCAGCGCTTGCACAGACATGAAGATGCAAACACAAGCTCAAGAAGGTTGTCGACACTCGTCTTTCTCTATCTTGAGGATGCGGGGCTGTAGATTCTCTCGTGGTCGTGTTTACACGACCACCCCCAGCAAAGGTTTGTAATACTCTCTTAGACCTACCCCGAGATCCCTTTTCACTCATATAACCCCTCCAACTCTCAACACCGAGAAACTTGCTTAATTTATTCGCAAAACTTGGCCGTATTTATTACACCATCCCTTCCATGACCTCGGTGCACGTCAACATAATATGCCTGGCTCGGGTTTCAACCTGTTGGTTATGCCAATGCCATTCAACGAATCTGCTTTTCATTCTGCATAAATTTTCCTCGGTAATGATTCAATCTACTGTTATTTATAACTAACAATCAATTTTCGTGGACGGCAATTCAAATTAATCACTGAAAATTGATATAAGTAATAAATTGATGATAGTGGCTACTTTTAGAATTGAATTTTCGTCAGAAGTTAAAGACCTGAAGAAGATCAAGCTAGACACAGTAATTATATTCAAAGTGGGTTGAAGGAACGATCCCAAGGTATATAAGGGGCGCATAATGGAGATCCGGTAATCATGCTATTGGATCGGAGAATCTTCCATCTGGCGAATTCGCGATATCGACAAAATGGTGTCCTGCTGACAGACATCGACATTGATCGATCGTCCGGCATCGACTCGCATCCAGCTACCATCTTGCATGGTTAAAAAAATGGAGAAAGAAGAAGTCGCAGAAAGAACGTGAAAGAGAGCATGGATGTAAAAGTGATAAATGAAAGATGAAATCTTTTTCCTGGAAGATCCACCGAGGCGCCATCACCCTAACCCCTTCGCAGTCCCAGAGAGATGTCATTCCTTTACATTTTTTATAACGGACCTTCAGGACATGATTTTATTTATTGAAATTGATGACCTAATCAGCATTATCGATTAAATATAAGTGCCATTGACTTAATACAAAGAACACGGATAAAATCCTCTGAATTTTTGTCGTGTCCCTTATGGAGTCTATAGACTTTGTTGGTTGAATCTGAATTGGAAACTAAAACCCAAAGCAGCTGTCTAAGAATACATTTTACATGGGCGTAATAGCATACATATTACATAAAATACGATGCATTATTCAACTTAGACCACTCTGTAAGGTCTAGCGGTGATTTCCTATGAAAATTTCTGTAACGTATGGATATCTAAAGATCCTATAATATTTCCTACTTTTCCATTCGTAAGAAATTCTAGAACTTAGTAACGTTTTCAAGAATAGTTCCAGAACAGTTCCTAAATTCTTTCCGAACTTTCCTAAAATTGAAACAAAAATGCGAGCTAAAATGTTCCAAAGTTTTCTGATTTCTCCTACTCCAGACTTATGAACGATTTTCCGGACATTTTAGGGATTAATTTTTTCCATGTGAATAATCGTTTAATATCACGAGTGTAAAAATTCGACTGCATTTTGCGATCATAGGATAGTAAACGAACTCACAAAAGCACGAATAAAAAAAGTGGAAAACTGATATTAAAACTAATAAAACCAATATCAGTGAACTCATACCGTTCCTGAATTGTGAAAATTGAAGGGTTGGTAGATGGAAGTCAGTGATGACTGCTAACAATTGGTAGAAATCAAACGATAACGAAGGGTCTATTATTGGTCGGTGTTCCATTATTAATTTCGTCCATAGAGGGAAGTATGCATGGGCATAAAGCGGAAGTTACACGATAGGCTCGAGAGAGTGCGAGATTCTGAATGTCAAAGCGTCACAAATGTATTTTTTTGCTAACAGTTATTTCGTTTCGATTCAATTTTAGATTTTAGAGATTTCAAGTCTTGAATAATCTGAGGATCTTTGATAATATGCTAGATTGCTTTGATAATCCAATTTGGTTTTCCTGGACAATAATTTGTCTCACTTCCACTTCCGTATTCGAGTCTGTTTTCTATTCAACACAACATCAAAGGACTTACACTTGCACAATGCACAGTTTGTTTTCATAATCTGGTGCTCTCGACAGATTTATGGTACATGGAATTACCGACAAATTTAGATTAAACACTGAATAAGCAGATATATTGGAAATTTAACATAAAAGCTAGTTTATGAGCAGAATTGATAGAAGCTTTCGCATAATTAGTCTCAAAGCTTTCAATTACACTTGATACGACTTCGCATTATCTACAAAACCAAGAATCAATAGTTGTATAGAACAACGACCCTGCACAACACGTAATACCACTTGAGTGGGTCGAGTCCTCGAGAATTCTCGTCGCCCACTCGTCTAGCGACCACAGATTTATGCATCGTCTCAAGCTCGTATAACGAACCCTTCGGTTTGGGAAACTCTGACGGTTACCTAATTAACAAAGATCTTATGCAAACTTCAAGTACGCGCCTGGATTCAGATTAAGATCCGAAAAGCAAAGTTTGGCTTCCAAAATCAAATAACTAATCTCTAATCTCTCGAATAGAAAAGGGTATCTCGAAATCTCGAAAGCTTTCACTTATATATATATATATATCTAAGGGTCGTTTCGGAATATTGAAAACTGGTAACTAAAACAATAATAAAATATCTTGAAAATGTCTTGCGATTCTACTTTATAGACTTAACTGAAGAATCGTGGGAGGGTATGGTCGGCCTCAATTGGAAGCGTCGACCTCCATGTTATGTAACGTGTACTTGAGAGACATCAAGGCGCCTATTGGCTCATCCCTCTTGCGATGTACCACCGCCATTGTAAGAGGTAGCAAGAGGGTTGTTGTACAGAGTTCAACAACCTTTACTTTCACACGTAGATACCCGTCAGTAGTTAATTTGGGGATAAAGTAATATTTAATCGTCAATCAAAGACTATTCTCATTCCTTATTTATAGAAAATCCGAAGTGAATCCGAAAGTGGATCGAAGTGTGATAAATTATGAAATTACTAAAACTGCTCCATCAGAAAATTTCAAATGACTTAAGTGGTTAGTACATGAATTTACCTACGGTTTTCTCGATGCGGAAAACTAAATAAACCAATATTTTCTTTCAACTAAACTAACTGCATCAACTTTCCTATAATGGAAGCACTTTATTCCGTTGCTATAATATCGGAAATCGATGTTAAAACATTTATTAGGCCTCAGTTTCACCGACTGTTATTAATTAATAAAATTGTGTCCATGCTACCTGAATATACCTAAAACTTTATAAATGTAGAAAAAACATCTCTCTAAAAGGAGATCTCAAAAAAAAAATCTCTCACGCGTATATTTTGATAAACTATGAGAAAATGGGTATGAGCATTTAGAAATCCATAGATGGTGGCAGGATGTGAAATGTGGGGAGAGATTAATATCCTGAGATATTTTTTCAATCAATTTCATTACTCTTGCCTTAATCGTAAACGTGCTTCCGATGTATACAGTGTACGTCGCGTTATCGCGGTAACCTGGCCAATAGGCGATACCTTCGACAAATCTTATGGGGTTACCCATTCGGCTATCGGGTGTGCTATTTTCATGAGAACCCTCCAGGCTCAAAAGCACTTTCTCGGTGCGATAACGTTGCAATCAAAATGCAGAGTTTAGTCGGAATTCAGAGGACTGTGTCAGGTCAGATAGACGAACGTGATCGCCGAATTTCCTTTTTTCTCTGCAAAATCATTTCAACTATAAATTTCAGTAAATTTACCTGATCGTAAATCGACAATCCCTCAAATATTTAAAATTAAATAAATTAATTTAATTAATTACAGCGGAGAGAAATTTGATGCTATAGTCAGGACCTGACTGTCAGGTTTCATTCTCATTTCTAGCCTTGAGGTAGAAAAACGTATATTCAAAAGAGACAATTTCACTTTATTTATGTAAAAATCACGTTTTCCCTAAGGTCTTCAAATTCAAAATATACAGAATATGTTGAAAAAAAGTAAAACGAGTAAATTTTCTTCATCGTTTCCTTATAATTTATACATCACTCGTGGGATTTCTCTGAAGTAACTTTTGTTCTCAAAATATTCGACGCCAATTCTATTCTCACTACACCACAAAGGAAAATCTACATACTCAAAACATACTCTCGAAAATGGAATCAGTGGAAGCTCACTGATTTTCAGTGACTCTCTTTTCACTGATTTTTCACTGATTTAAGTTTAGAGATTATTAACATTATTTTCAGCTTAGAATAACCAGTTCTCGTTATTCTAGAATATCTTTTCTCTCCTCTTTTTTCTCCCCTCTCACGATTTATTATTTACTTCCCTAGAAAATATTTATAATCCACCGATTAAAGTTGACATAAATGGCCAAGTGCTTTTCACTTCTCAAAGAAAGGACGATCGCTAGAAATAGCCGAGGGTTAAAAGGACGAGATAAGGAATGAGAATTGTCAAATGATGTAAGAAGACGATGAAAGTGGCCAAAGACGAAAAGAGGGATGGGGTCAGATGAACAATGGCACCTGGAGACCGAGAAAGGAACAAGTGGAATTCCATCTAGGTGTCAAGATTCAAGAGGAAAGGGAATGTAAGCTTTCAAGTACAAAGCACTGCAGAACTAAATAAGAAAATCAAACAGCTTTGGAATCTTTAGAAGCTTCCAGATCTTCAGTGATGATTATTTGTATACATGTAACTATTCTCATTTCCGTTCATGTGCTTTCACATCCGGTTTATATCATCAAAACGTGTTTACCTCTTGCAACATCAGAAGCATTTACCTCTTCTGTATTTGCCTGTTTTGTCGATTTGTAAACTCAGATATAACACAATGGAGGTGCCACGATACGTTTCGATTCATCAATCAAAACGGATTTTCATATTACAACCGTGACGTGAAAGATGGGCTGATTGTGTGCTCTAGTTATAGATGAAAACAGCAGGATTCTAATTTCATTAACGCAGCTGATAATAATTCTCCTTTAATATCCAATAGAGAAACAATAGAGACTGTAAAAAGTGTTTACGGGAATTTTCTACAAGACATGAATGTAATTATAGCATCAAACTTTAAGATCTTGGGAAACTACCGTATTTTTATTCCTCTAACATTCCCTTTCATTATCATGCCTGATAATAGTTTTGATTCTATGGCTTCAAGCCAGAATGTTATATGATTACAAGACATTCGTTATGTGATTAAAGTATCTGATGAGAATATTAAAAAAATTTAGGTTTGCAAAAACGGTCTCTAGAAGTGAGATCTTCATTTTCTAGAACGAAATGGACTCGTCAGTTCCTGGCAATGTGCCCTCTGTTATTTACACGTTTCAGAAAATTAGGAAATGATTCAAGATTTATGCAAAGAGGTTTGAATTTGTGCGGAGGGAGCTTTTTCCACTTTTATCTTTATCTCTCTTCTTCATGTTTTTTCAATTCCTCTCTCCTTCTGGTCCATTTCTTCCAATCTAGTATATTATTCATTTAGTTAATTTTCTTTTATCGTCTTTCAGTTCTGATTCTTTTCACTCCTGAGAACATTTGACATTTTTACACTTTCTCGCATTCCTGACCCGCATTTTACTTTTTTCTTTCCTTCTATCTTTCAGTTTTCTTTCCAATTAGTAAATGTGTAATTTTTCTAATTGTGTCTTCCGTGTTTCTCGCGCATTTTTCATTACTTTATCTTGTACTTCGTACCCCTATTACTGTTTCGCATCAGAATATTTGTTCTGTAATTTAAATGAGTTTTTTATAGAAAAAAATTCTTCGTGCTACTATTATATTATAATATTATTATTATTATTATTATTATTATTATTATTATTTTACTGGATCATAGCCTCAATATAAAGTTTCTTCCGTGTTTGTGTTTCATCTTTAATATGAACTAATGAGTTCAGCTCGAGTAACAGAACTGTACGGCTCAGTATGTAATTTCCTAGAATTCAAACATGAGCTGGAATCTAAATCATTAATATCCAAGGAACTTCAAAGTGGCAAATATTCGTGTGCGCTCGATACGAGAACTTGTGACGTAAATACGATACAATCGGCAACATGCTTCTGTCACCTAGTACAAATATTACATACCAAACCCATATACGTTTTAACAAGAATGTGTGGAGCCGAAGTGCACTTTTGTCCTCAATCCGCTTCTTACACCATTCTCGGTAACACAAATTGCAAGTAACACACACAGAAACAACCCTTAAAGCAAAGTGATTTCGATCTTCCAAACTTCTTATATAGTATAAAAATTTTTTTTACAGAAATTAATAATTACTCGTGCAGAAATTGTAATATGGATCTGATCAGGGCCAAATTCAGGAATCGGTTGATCTTATGGCTACCTGATCCGGCCCCAGTCAGAGCCAAGTCATTCAACCTATCTTGGCCATAAATAGGCACAGATAACAGGCTAATCTGGGCCTTCCTCATAAATAAAGAACAAATTTAACAATTTCTGCATCTGTAGCGCTTTCCACGACCTTTGACATGAAAAATATCGTTGAGCCTTGCTGGGTTTAAAATCTCCATCAAGCACCTTTAGAAACGTGACCCAGAAGACAGGTCACCCCTTGAAATATCGACCTAACTGCATCTCAATGTAACATCCCTTAAAGGCGTCACATGTGATCTATCCAACCTGTGGATACTCTAGGTCTCTCAGATTCTTTGTCCCTCTTCATCTTGTCGAATCATATTTTTATATACATTATTCACAGCCCCATTATTCCACTCCGGAATTTCTTCATCATCTCAAAATGAGGTAAAGCAAATCTCCAGAGTAATCAAACTATGTAAGACTTTAAAACGAAATTATCCCTGGACACTGATAGATAAGTTTTTGCAGAAACAGTCTCGTTTTATTGCTACAAAGAGAAGTGGAGGAGATATATGCAGAGATAGAAAATGCAAAGCAGATGTGAGAGAGAATAAAAAGGAGAGACGGGAGACGACACTATTTCGTTTGAGAATTCTCCAACTAGACGAGCGACCCTTTTCCGAGAAAGTGCCGCGTGGAGGATGAAAAAAGAATAAATGGCGTCAAGTGAAAAAGAGAAAAGGCAACTCCCACCTTTGTCTGGTCTTCTTCCGGACCCATGTTCCTTCTTCCTTCTTACACCCACTTTCCTTCTTTCATATCCCTCTCGACGTACTCTGGTTTCATCTTCACTTTTTTTTCGTTTTTTATCTTTTCGCCTCCTTTTCACCAAAAAGGTGCCTCTCGTGGGTCTTTAAATCTCCTGAGAGGGAGTAGACTAGTGAAAGGTAGTTCATTAGAAGAAGATCTAATATAGTTAGCCAAAGAGAAGGGAGGAGATGTTTAGTCAATCTAATAAATAAAATTTGATCTATTCTAGTGAGCAATATGACTATAAAGAGTTTATATATTTGAGTCCCTTTAAGTGGAAAAAATTCTTTTCTTTTCGTACTCCTTTCTTTCCCTCTCAAACACTTTTTCAACGAACCTCAGTTTCTGTTCCTATTCCACCGTTTTCCACCTTGTCGATCTCTTGCTTCTTTTCTTTTTTTTGTAAGTGAAGCATTTCCTTTCTCTTTAAATCCCCAAGGCAAGAGTAAACTCGTGAAGGGTAGTTCATGAAAAGGAAAGGGATATAGAGGAGGAATGGAATATATATAGCCAAGGGGAGGAATGTATAGTCGGTTACAGCTTTCCAAGAATGCCACATCAGACGAACTTGAAGCTCTGAAGGTGTGATACGTGAGGAGAGCGAACTAAAAGGGTTCGATTTAATTGGCAAGTTGTTTTCTTGCACTATTACCAGTTTTGTTTTAAATGGACCTCTTTTCTAAATTGCACTTTTCTATAAAATGGGAGTTTCTCTTGGAAATGAAAAAAGGGAATCCTCGTGCTAATGAGAATTTTTGTGGGTTTAGTTCAAGTTACTAGATGCTTCCCTGTGTTTTCTAGGTTCTTTATAGCTTGTGAACGACATTGGTATTTTCAAAGAATGAAAATCTCCTGGAGTCGGAGATTTCCGTTAAAATAAAACGCGACAGATCCGTGCTACAGAAACATGGACTGGAATATCGAAGAGATTTCTCTGATACGTTACATCCTCGTGTCTTCAGTTTGACGGCTTCAAGATGGTGTTACCAGGACTATCAAATACATATATACAAATGTAACAGTATACGAAGAGCAGGTAGCACTCAGATTCCCAGATACAGCCTGAAACATCTCCTATTTCCAGCACACAAATGTGCACAACTCACAGCAATATCGCGTTCAAGATAGTATCATATAAACATTTTTCGAATCACTTCAAGCTTTAATAAACATAGAAATAAAGCAATGGAAATAGGATAATAAACAAAACATATGTGTTCTCCTTTTGAAATATTTTGAAACATCCCTTTTCATGATTATAAAGTTATGAACGTCTAGTGTTATTTTTAGTTGGGACAATATTTCATCAAATGTTGTTATGATAGCCTGAACTTCATTAAAAGTTTCCGCATTAGAAAAAGCTCATGTCATCTGAAAATTGCTACTTTAAATCTCTGTTATCAGAATTTATAACCGCGATATTCCAATAAACGAACGATAAACTTCAAATTGAAAAAGGAGACTCCAAATCCGAAGAGCTTTATCCACATTTACGGCTCTGGTACTGGTATAAAGTAGTATGTACCATATAATGTACATATACAAATGTCTCATCTAAAATGTGTAAATATTCGCTAGCTACACACTACATAATGCGTGCATGCGTACGGCTCGGGGTTTGAGAAAATGTGCTGATGTGGTGATAGTATAAGACTATAAAGTACTATGAGTAGAACTGGTATGGCGTTACCGATACTGCGAGTTAGGAAGTATCGGCTTTTCCAATATCCTATTATCTGCGACACCGTGCGCGAAGAGAAAAGAAAAAGAACAAGAAAGTGGTGGAAAGTAACTGCAGAATGTACACTCTACAGTTATATACAAACGCATCAGACTTCTCTCTATATCCTGAAAGGAAGAAAATCCTGAAACCACTCTGACAAAGTTTACGGTCGTGGTTTGTAATAAAAATATTACATGTTTTGTTACTGGTGACTAACAGAAATAAAAATATTCGATTGTTTCATTGACCTGGTTTCTTCCTTTTGAAGAAATTTTTGGGTTGGAAGTTCAGAAGTTGGTACAAATTTTTGTAAACTGGTCAAGAACTTATATAAGTCAAATTTTGGGTCAGGAAGTTCTTTCGATTTAGGAAGAGTTCTTTTTTCGTGAAGATTTCTGTTTTCTTTTACGACATGTACACCTACTTATCTTGAAGTAGTCAGAACGATGTTATCCTTTCGTAAATCTCGTTAGGATTCAGATCTCGTATTCTCAGCTTACAACAAGCGGGATCATTCTAGAATTCTTTCTGCAGCTTTATATATACACAAAATAGTCGATTTACAGTACGATGAAGAGAACGATGTTAAATCTAACAACGGATTTATACTGTAAGGAAAACTAGACCTTTTTTCTGTGTAATATGCTTAATTAGAGCAATGAAGTATTTTATTTATTTAATTACTGTGTTATTTGGAAAAGAGAAAAAATTTTATTTTAAGGAATATTGAGTGGATCAAATGTTTCGAGGTAAACAAAACATTTAATTTGCATCCTTGTCGTATGTTGACTCAGCCGAAAAAAATTAGCTATTCAGTTGTCTGACCAATATTGACTGCGTCTACTGGACGTTGTATATGCCTCACTGTGTACGAATAACGCGCGTTGATACAGAAGAGAAATAATGTCAACAGAGCATGTTGGCATACAAATGAACTAATTATTTTATCTCAATGGACGTCACTCTATTACGAGCAAACTGTTATTAAGTGTATTTAAATATTTATAATGGATTTACATAGATATATTGGTTTAATGCTTGAATCGTTTTCATAGCAATTATATTAAATTGCTAATGAAAATAAAAATATTCTAGGTTGTTTTTCCTAGTACGCTGAAAGTTGAAGATATGTTCCCTTCGCACACAAGGAATAAAATTAGGCACAAGCTTAAGCAGAAAGTTTCCTCATTCAAGCTCTCTTCTTGGAAACAACATTCAAAGTCTTCAAGCTTGGCGACGAACTTGGCGACCTTTGTTTTCTAAGGAGAAATCTCTCGTCTTACCATTTTTCTTTCCCAGAGTCACTTAGACAAGAAAGAGAACGTGAAAGCTGTGAGAAGAAAGGGGAATTTCTCTTATCCTAACTGAGATCTTAAAGAGCTTGCAAGCTTACTTGTTCTCTATCTGTAAAGACGAGATAGCGTTTGATGAGTTTGTTGATATTCTCTTGCCAAAAGTAGTAGGGACATGAGAAAGTAAATGATGCGAAAAGAAGATTGCTACCATGAAAAGAAACTCTACATAAAATGGATAAATTATGTATCTGTTAAAAAATTAACAAGCTTTATACATAACATAAGTACACTAGAAAAATGTTAGTATTTTATTTTCAATGTGGTAAGTGAGATACGAACAACGAAACTATATATAATCCTGGAATCTCGACGAAACATTATTACCACTTACGAGACTTAATTCAGATCTCTAAAGACTCTTGTCCCAGGTTATATCATAAAGTATAGCTTTCCAAGGTAGAAACATGACCCAGGTTATCTCGTAAACTCTATCATAAAAGGGTCAATAAAAGTCCTCCTAAATTAACAAACTCTTGCTAATTAAACACTATGTTTGATACTTAAAGCTTTACTTTGTATCCACTCCAACAATGAACACAATACAAGAATGAAAATGTGTTACAGTTGGGATCTGGATACCAAGACCCTTATGCCCTCGTAATTTGCAATATGAGATTTTAATCAGAAATTCTCTGAATATGAAGCTAAATTATGATAACACCGCATCATGAATACTGTATACTAGAATATTTGCTTATCCTTTAAACGAGAGTTTTTTTATTTGTTCATATATGTATTTAAAAAATCAAAATATAAAAATTTTGAACATTGGAAACTGTGAAAACCTTTATTTTAAATTTCGATTCCAATGAATGTAAAAATAAGAAAATCGACAAACTAGACGTCTGAAACGTCAGTGTAAAGTTGTAACAGTGTAAAGTTGGCGAAACTAAGATGAAACAATTAAGATGAGATATAATAAAAAGAAAAAGACGAGAGCTTAAATCGTTATTGCTCATTTCCCGCATTTCTTGTTCAAACATGACACTTAAGTATTACGCCTCTCTATAATTCACTGAGCTATTATACTTGTATGAATGCCATAAAATGTTTACATTTACGGTTTATAATATGAGACATAAAACTTTAATCATAGGAACAGCGGAAACAATGAACCACGCTAGTTTATACAAACGGGTGAGTCGAGACATAAAGTCAGAAATTACAGAGTGTACTTGATTTGAAAAAGGAGTTGAGTTTCGGGGAATTCGAATGGAGTATAGAAAAGCATCTGGATGTTGGGGAATAGCCGAGGGATGTGATTTACAGGTCACCATCCGACTTGCATATTAGACTTACTACTCCCACGTGGCACAAAGTAATGTCACATGTATGCAGATATTACCATAAGAGCCTTTATAAGCGATTAAGTGTACGAGTGTGAGTCCGTAGTATAAATGCACATGTAAATGTACATATTACACATATTACATACATCGCACACAACATATTCACAGACTCTAGAGTCCAGAGGGCAGCCATTAGCCACGTACCTTGGTAATATGTGTATATTGGACGCCACTTATAAGCGTCAGTGGCGCGCTAATTATGGGGTTAAATTCAAACGCTCTTGAAAAACCCTCTTGTGCACAAACTGAAACTGCAAGGCGCCTTTGATATTGTAAGCTCGGTGTGGGATTATAATCTGGGCGGGAAGGAGACTCGATACTTCTTTTTAGAAAGTGCTCGCACGTTCCCTTGCTTTTGCTTTTTTGTTTTCATTTTTTTTGTTTTTTTTTTCTACCACAGCACAATTTTCGAGAAAAGTTTCAATATTGGTGACAAATTTCTATACTTCATGAGACGAGGAATCTAACTTTTGAATTTAAAAACAGCAGTTTTATAACTAAGGACTATGTAGATCTTATGAAAGGAAAAATATACTTCAAAAATATGACGTTGAAGAAACGTAGTAAAAAATATTTCTGGAAAAGGTTCTTCATTATAAATTCTCGAGGAAATGAGAAAAATGTCAAGATGAGGCTTTTGGTCGTTAGCAATTAAACATGCATATACTCTACATATATGAATAGACATTCTGAATATTTTTTTACAATGTTACGCGCATTAGGTAAAAAGAGGAGTATGTACAAAGTCCGTTTCAATGGACGCGGTGAACTTGATACACTTGTGTACTGGAAAATTCTGCTCGTCATTTTTTTAAGATTAATGATGGCATTTCAGATCTAGACGTCTATTCTAGAATCAAATACAATTCAAAGGAATTTTCTTTTTCTTAAATTTATAAAATTGAATTGCAATTTAATTTCCTAACTATGCAATAAAAATGATAAAAAATAAAATACTGTTTACGTTTTATCCTAAAATGACCGTTAACAGCGAATGATGTAAAAAGTAGAATGAATTGTGATTTATCTCTTAAAGAACGGGTTTAATTTAAATAATGCATGCACATTTAAAAGGATGAAGGAAAGCTACGGCAAATCAGAAAGACAAGAGGGAGAAAGAGAAAAAGACAAAGTTAAAGTGGGTGAGGAGTTTTGTTATGCTTGAAACAAGATTTATCCCGTAAAATCAACCCAAAACCTACAATCCCATTGACCCTTTATCTGAAAATCTTTCTGCTCTTGTGAAATATTTCGCGGACTTATACACATTTGCAAACGGTTTTGGGTGCCGTCCAAATTCATCTCAACTTTTACTGAAAGCGAGTATAACCCTGTACATATAAATGGAGTAAATGGGTAGTGAAGCGGAATTGAAAAAAGGGACCATAAAAATGGAGCTCGCACGTTTCTCTTATTCGTTTACTGTCAACGGAGATTACAAGCAATTTATATTGTGGAAACTTTATGAATTTTTTTCAAGATACGTAATTTTCCAAATACCTTAGATGGAGATATGACGACCGTTGTCTTGAAGTGCATCTGAAACAAAAAAAAAACACCATAAAAATTTGAAATTAATGCACACTTTACATTCTTCAAAGTATATTGCCTTTTTAACAAGAAATATTAAACCTATTTTTTCAACCGATTTACTTTCATTACATCGAGAAGAATCTTTGTGAAATGCTTACTAGAAGCATTCAAGTGGAAATTATTTTATTTGCCTTCATCTTTCGCAGCTGTTCCTTCAGCGACAGGAAAACGGAAGCACATCTTCGTCAACTAAAGTCATTTAATTTACCTTGTAATTAAATTCTAATGCGTTCCTGAAGTAGTGAAGGAAGGGATTACTAGATAGTTGCACGAAAACGAGAACGAGGTCGCTTTATTACACTACGAGAGCAATCTTTAGATCCCAAAGGCAGTAAAGTTGGTAAACCCAATTCTTCTGAACGACTAATTTCAATTCACAAGAAAACCTTCTAATTTCTAATTCTAATTCTCTTTTTCATACAGCATGATGTGCAATGTGCATATTACATGAAATAAACATATATTTCACATAGCGAGTCGATCACATTTTCATCGCTTTTCCGTCAGAGATTATTATCGAACCAGATCCGGACGGGAAAAGTGGAAAATAAATCTTTCCCTCGTAACGCGTGATCGAGACTAATTTTCTACGCGATAAAGCGAAACAAACGCGAAGCCCATCGCTCTGAAACAAACTACCCGTCCGCCGACTTCCGGTGTTCCGGCGTGCGACCACAACTACTTTCCCGTCTCTGAAGTTTCGCGTTTCCAACCGCCGCAGCTATTGTAATTCCTTTCGCCTTTAGCGGTTACAGCATTACATATATGCACTCAGAACCAAACAAAAGATTAGTGTTGCGAGAAAGCTTAGCTTGGAAAAAAAAGAGGGTAGAATATTTGATACGTCTTTTTAAATTCTCCGTTCAAAATATTTGCAGAAAATATAACACAGCGACATATAATACCATTACCAATATTTTTGTAATCTTTCTTATATATTGAGAATGGAAATTGAAAGAGGAAATTGTTTTCCTATAATCTTCCAGATTTAATTTAGATATTTAAACTAGAAAGAGGTTTTTTTTTTAAACTTGACATACACAAGAAGTGTTGTCTCCAATTTTGATAAGCTTACTATATCAGCCCGGCTTATGGGGTTTATGGACTAACACTCTGTTTATCACGAAGGAGAAACTCCCCCAGGTTATGAGAAAGTCCTCGGAATCCGTTTAATCCTGTGAAAACGATGCCACAGCTCTAGTACTTTTCGAGTGCCGTTGCCGAGTAAAATCTAATAAAATAGAACTCCCTCTCGATTTTCACTAAAACCGCTCTGCGTTCTTTAACCTCCTTTCCCTTCGCTAAAACACCCACACCCTCTGTGCTCAGTCCTGCTTCGGTGACTCGTATCTACAAACGAGTAATTACTCGCTGTAATTACTTGTCACGTTGCATTCTCCTTCCACAAGCCCCTTTTCTACATCCGCACCCGTCTTTCTCCCTCACTTGCTGTTACTCTTCTCGTCCGTTTTCCCCTTTCTTGTTTACGAGTCGTACAAACTCAAATTAAATACAAGGCCACAGGGATGTGATACCTACTAAAATTTAAATTCGGTGCAGATAATTCGTTTAAAATTGATATGAGAACTGTTTTTTTTTTCATTAGATGATATTTTTAGCTTAATATGTTGTTGAGCATCCAGCGACTGAATAAATAAATAATACAGGTTTAATTTTTTAATTACAGGGACTGAAAGTGCGAACTACTGATGAACGTATTGATAACGATAACGATAATAATACCGATAACAATATTCTGTAAAATTATTACCTAAGTGATACGTGACTACGATAGTAATTATTATCGCCAAGATGCATGTAACATTCATGATCAGATAAATCATTCAGTATAGTAATAAATAAAGTGTAAAATGATGAATAACTGTAATCAAGGATAAAATTCCTTGCGCTATTATTATTATTCTAGATGTGGACTTTTTCAATCTAACTTTCTATTTATGGTAATTCCGAAAATCCCTATCAAAATAAAAAAGATAAGCGCAGAGATTCTGGGTGGAAATTGTCCCGTGTATGCTTTACTAGAATATCGGTTTGATATCTTCGTTGTGTCTGAACTTTGATTATTCGAGAACTTATACTCGAAAAATCAATTTTACAAAAATTATAAATATACATAAGTTTGAGATAAGGTTGAGCAAATAAACCCTACAAATTTCATTAATTTATCCACATCTCTCTTCAAGTTATAGTGGCGATAAAAATCGGCGGCAACCATATTGATTATAACGTTTGTATAAAACATTTATCAACTGAGGAAAGTTTAATGAAACCACTTAAAAAAATATTGGAAAATTTAATGACGACAAAGCTTCCTCTCTATGAGGAAGCAATAAGTGATATGCATTCTCATATGATCACAGCGATCATGTGAGATGGGTGATGCAACGATAACAATGGTTCACCGTCAAGACGGCAGCGATCATGGCGCCAATAATAATGTTCATAAACAGTATAATCTACATGGTCTTTGCCAACTCTGACAATATTGTTCATTTAATTTTTTAGATAATTTTCGATGACGACGATAACGTCATTAATTGGACTTGGTATTGTAGTTTGAAACCTGCAATTCCACAATTCTAAAGGCTAAATGAGAACATGAGATTATTTGCTGAGTTTGTGTCGCTTTCTCTTCTCGGCTTTGGAAAATTTTCTTTGATACGAAGGCTGAAACAATTGAAACAACCCGGTGTCGTTAACGGCACACAACGGGTGTGTACCAATGACAAATACCTCGGAGATATATGTAAACATCTATGTGTACTGTATATATGCGTATCAACACATGCCCAACTATACTCGCCGTAGGAGTTCCGGATTTCCAACGACTACAACAGTTCAACCCCTCACCTATGACTTTTCCTCGTTTGCTGGAACCCTACACTACCCTTGTAGCAAGGGCAGAATAAGGGTTTGGTGTCTGTTGATATAAACCACGGATTACCACAACTACCCTAGAGATGACACTGTCTACGCCTAGGAAGGCCAGACATTTTCGTAAATCCGCTCACTCGTTAACCACATAAGATAGTGTGGCGGGTGTCCCACAACTAGCCTGACTAGTTGACCTAACTTTGTAGATAAACCAACCTTGCGGTTTATATAAATGGGTCGTTCGTTACAGCAAAGCTGAATCCGGAGTTTGGCTTAGGACCGAATTCCCCCCGGAAGATATAATACATAGATCAAATTTACTTTTCTATTGATCTTCCGATCGTAAAACATATCAATTGAAGATGAAGAGGTTCAATGAACATTTGGGTGTTTAATCCTATAACATCGCGCAAAGCGGAACCTTTTACACACCTTGAAACGTAATTTCTACTACATAATTATTCTTCTGCACAATGGAATAGTATAAAAGCAATACAAACTAAAAGCCCAAAGCAGGGAATATTATGTGCAAGGCTGATTTTGGTTTAAAAACAATTAAAAGGATCTGCTTGGCAAGTTAGAGTTAATTGGGAAAAAGGTTGGCATTTCAAAGCTAATGCTACAAAACATGCAATTAAAATTTAATTAGAGTCGCTTGTTTATATGCCAGGTCCCAATTTGTCTAAAATAAGCTTTTACCTTGTTTTTTAAGGTTTCATTAACAATTTAGAGAAATATTTGTTTAACACGATTTGAACCAACTGAAAATTTGTCTGGGTGCAAAAATTTTAATATACTGGATTATGTATTTACTTCCCTAGAGGGATAAAATTATATCTTCACTATTCTTTGAAAAACATGTATAAAATACGAGTCATGATCATATTACCTATTCTGCACTTCTCGTAAAAAGTTATAAATAACACAGAGACATTTATCAATGCAATAACCACTATTAGCTCATAAAATGCGAATGAACATGCATAATCTTGATAATGAATGAAGTAAACTTGCTAAGTAAGAAATAGAAAGTTTTTTAATGGACTCAACTGCTTCTGTAACGTAACGACTCTTCCAGCTTCCCTTGAGCTAGAAGCTTTTGGAAAGTGGAGCAACAGGAACCCTTGTAGAGAAATTAGAAACCCGTTTGCCAAGCCCTGTTAGAGGTCCTCTTCTCAGAGATCACTCTAGAATGCATTTAGAAGATGCAGAGAATTGCCTCGTTGCTCTGACTGCCCTGAGGTGCAGAGCAATTTCGTTGCACCCCTACTGGGAGCTTCGCAATTCCTTGGTGCACTGACACGTTACCGCACAAACGTCATTGTGATTAGTCTCGAAAATGTCAAGAACAAAAAACAATTTCGGCTACAAATTATTAGGTGCACCTCTAAACTTGCAAGTTTTATCATTACTCTATATTAATTCTATTCTAACAAGAAAGACTACCCAAGTGTCCAAGTTTTTATCATCTAGGAAAAACTTAATTCAACTTTCTGAGACCAAAACCACTTTATCAATATGCTGAAGCCTCTAATTAAATTAATTTAAGATGATCTCGTTCTCTGCACCATCCACTAACTACCAAGTTCATAGTATCTATCCACGATATCCTAGAAAATTTAGCAAGGAGGAAGGCATCGACAAAGGAAGTGGTTGATTATCCAGACCGGCAAGCAAAGAGGCACGAAGGATTAAGGAACTTTTGTACCTGTTTGCTTCTAGATCGATCCGAGATTTTCTGTTTCAGGCGCCACCTAGAAAACAGAAGGTTCCTTAATTAAGGATAATTGTAATCAAAGCCAGGAAGCACCTTTAATGTGGCTTCTAAGTCTTAGAAGCTACCTGTGAAAAATTCCCTCTAAGGTCCTTCTATTTCCCAAAGGATCTGCAGCATTTTTTACACAATTCTTAATTTCTATCTTTCGTTTTTTCCTCAACACCTGGAGCTGACTAGCACACTTTTCCCTTGACAGCGAACAGAGAAAACCCCCAAGAGCCTCAGGTAAATAAAAGCTCAAGCCTTCCAGCTATTAGCTTCCCAGACTCACTTCTCTTCCGGTTTCTTCGTTTCCTAAAGCTCTAAGGAAAAGTCGACTGAAATGGAAAGAGACAAAGACGACTATGTACAACCAGTGTATGAATTCAGTATATTTCTTGAATTCGTGTTTCAGAATTTAAACCACAAAGGATACAAATCTTATTGAAAAATAAATAGATATCGATTCAGAAAAATTGTGATAAGATTTGATGCTAATTGGATTTGATGAAATTTCTTTCATATACTTTTTATACTTTTATACTTTTATATTTTTTATGTAATATTCTATTATCTCAAGTTGTCTTAAAAAAATGAAATGAATAGTAATTTTTTCTTTGTAAGACAAAACAAGAAAATGAGTAAACCAATTTGCATTGAATGAAACTTGTTTTTTATCAATGACAAAGATGTAATTGATATAATATTAATTCAATTTTGAATCGAAAATGACTGAAGCTTTCAAATTATAATATTATCTGTTCTGTGATCATTCCAGGTATAATTTTACAAAGGAAAAATATTTTCCTGTGATTCAATAATCAATTTACTAACTGAACAGATAGAATAATAATATTCTATTGGAATTGTTTTTTTTATGCTTAAATTTTGTTTTCCTTATATTTTTAATTTATTATCCCGGATCATAATTCTTCTTCTTGAATCTGAGATAAAGAAGTAATTTTATTAATTCTCTAATTTTTATCTCAGAATTGGCAATAAATTTTAGAACATCCTGGTATATATCCGGCACTTATTCAATTTTTAGATGCAAGATAAAATTCAGACAGACAAACAAAAGGAAAGACAGTCTCATACTGATGTCGTATCAAAATCATAATACATACTTGAGAGTACTATTCGTGGTTAAAATGGATTATAAATTATGTAATATAGATTAAGAACAAATGCCAGTTCATTATTAGGAGAATTTCGCGTTAAGAACTCGTGATTCATGAGATATAAGATATAAAGTGACAAACAATGTTTCAAAGACTGAAATACATTATACATATTTCTCGATTCGAAAGTATCGTATTCATTATGAAGAATCAACTTTAAATAAGAATTATCACCACATTTTTTAAAGAATGAGATCAATAAAATTCTACGCAATTTCTCATCATTATTTAAGATATGACTACATAAATTATTAATTTTCCAAGAATAGAGTCGATTGATTATTGGTTTCCAGTTTCTACCGGTATAAATTTTTCCACAAGAACATCAAGAACAGATGATATGATATTATATTATATTGGAGATAAAAAATTAAATCATTAAAAAAGTAACTAAACGCTTTTATACATATGGTAAATCACAAGCATTAATAAGTTCAATAAAGACGAACTTGCACAATCCAAAGTGTTAAAAATAAACTCAAGATAAGGAACTATGTCAAAAGTAATAGGTTACGGGAAAATCATTATATCTTTATAAATTGTAGATAAATTGGCTCTTAAATTGGCTCCATCTCTATAAAACATATAATAGTATGATATAGTATAATAAGCTTCGAAATCATTCACTCAATGAATTCTTTGTGCATAAAAAACACTTCCACGAATTATTCTATTATATTAAAAATATCTCTTTCACTATATGATTGAGTTCAAAGACATGTTTCTTTTCAATTACACCTCTTTCCGCACTCCTTCTTCTTGTTCGATATTTTAACATTTTAATTTATTAAATTAAAATCAAAAAGATCAAAAGACTCAAAACTGATTCAATTTCATTAAAACCTTGTGGAAACCACCTGTTATCATTATTAATTTTATATTAATTATATTTCCATTTCAATCTAGCGATTAAATATCAAATTCAAAATATTATTTCTTCAAAATAGTTTCAAGAATATTCTAGCGTCTCAGAAGTTCAATTGAAGGTTTATCTAGCAATTTGTCCTATACTTTATAGAAAATCTTACTTGGCTTTTCCCCAAGTTTATTGCATTTCTCTTTCCTTCGATAACCTGGTCGCTAGGAAGGACCCCAGCTTATCTATCAGGTCAGTCAGGTGAGTCAGGTCAGTCTCTAGTCGGTCTTCACTTTGTCAACTACGAAAAATATCCGAATAATACAAAAAATACTGAATTAATTAATTAATTACTGTTTCACGATTTAAATGAAGGAAAAACTGCTAAAAGAATATATTATAAGACTAGTGATAACCGGAACATTGAACTCAGATCATGAGATCTTCTCCCTAACACCAGTACAGTATTGATTTACGTTCTCCTTATCTTTATCCACATTTTTATACTTTTATTCCTGTTCGGTATCTGTATTCCACGACTAAGCAAGCAAGTAAGTAGACAAGCAAATAACTAAGAAGGCAGGAGCAGAAATGTGTCTACGTCACATACAGAAGTGTAATTTCGTCACTCAATCATCATCGAAAGTGTATTCATAGTACCAAGGTTATATTTCGGGTATCGACCTCACAACCGACATTATCAATGTGTCAACAGAAAGCGCTCATTGTGAGAAAACCAAGGTAGCTGGAAGGAGCCTCTCGCTCTTATCCCTGAATTTTTCGAGTTTACAATGCGCTTTGAAGATAGCGGATGTGATGTGATAAGGTTACACACTGTTGCTTTCGAGCACGTTTGTCAGTCTCAAATTGTTGGCAGTGGTGAATAATTGGTTCAGTGCTTCAAAAGTTTCACCATTAGTTACTTTCTAATTAATAAATCGACGAGTTTATGATTCTGTGAATTTATAAATAAGTGAATAACCGACGATCAAAATGCCGAAAGTGAATATAAAGTCGTCGGCGAGTGACGTGAGGAAAGACTCGTCAAAGTGTTGTCAAAATTTTCTTACTAAATATGCGCCTGTGACAAAATGGTTACCGAAATATACCAAATTTCAAGCTCTTTCGGATTTTGTGGCCGGAATCACTCTGGGTCTCACAATGATTCCACAAAGTATTGCATATGCTGCAATTGCTGGACTCACTCCACAGGTATCGACATTTTTTACAGATATCCTCAATTAACATTTTTTTATAAGATATATTTTTTCATTTTTCAGACTGTTTTTAACGAAATTTATCTAAAACGATTGAGAAACACTGGTATATTGAGAGGCTCGGGAGAATATTTCTCCTAAGCTGAAAATTCAATTTATTCAGCTTATACTTCTCAAATAAAAGTAAAAAAGTAAAATTTTCATGTGCATAATTTATTGAAAAGGCCACGTCGCGTAGTGGGACAAAACTAGTTTTTGTCGGACAAATCAGAGTCTCGTGATCATGATTTTTAATTAATTTGGACGTGTTATTTAATTAAAGATGATTAAATACTACAGAAAAAATTCTACGAATTTATAATTATTATTACGTATAAATTTAATGATTAGATCAAATGATTAGATAAATTTATTGATTAGATTTATAAATTTGCAATCGTATATTTTAGTATTATTATATTTCTAAATTATGTATGATTCATTAACATTTCAAATGGAGAATATTTATGTGACCTGAATTTTCCACACGGACTGTCCAAAATTGAAGTTGATTAAACTTTAATTACGTTTTGAATTTACATTACTGTTTATCTATATAATAAATTAACAGAACAGACAATTTTTTTCATTTTGAGTGAATATTTAATAAACAAGTGTATATTCAAAATGGTTTACAGTATGGGCTTTACTCGGCGTTTTTGGGAGGCTTTATTTACATCATTTTTGGAAGTATTAAGGAAGTATCGATCGGACCAACTTCTCTGATGGCACTTCTGACCCTAGAATTCGCAAGAGAGATGCCACGTGATTTTATGATACTTCTCGGTTTTTTAGCAGGATGTGTCGAATTGGCCATGGGCTTACTTAATTTAGGTTTGTATACTGTCATTACATTTTTATTGGTACACCGAACCAGATAAAACTAGATAATACTTTGCTCTGAAGAGATTTAACAAATCATATAATACAATTGAAAAAATTAAGATTTTTTTAAACATTAGTATAATTATTACATACATCATTAATCTAAATAAAATACTGAATCTAAATTGAGATCACTACGATATTGGATAATCTAGTAAATTCATTAGCAAAATATTATTTGTACCTGTATATATATTTGTATTTACAAAACAGATAATTCCAGACCACTTCCTAGTTTAATCAAACTCCAATTTCGCAGGTTTCATAGTGGATTTCATATCGATTCCAGTAACTACTGGATTTACTTCTGCTACAGCGGTTATTTTAATCGTGCATCAATTGCCACATTTACTGGGCATTGAGTACGAAGCCGTAGCAGTAATTGACAGTGTAATTAAACTTTTTCAAAATATCAGTAATATTCGATTGACTGATACAGCTCTTGGACTGTCAAGTGTGATATTACTTCTCTCGATGAGGGTCAGTATTACAACATAAAATTTTACTTTATAATTTTATATATTTACCTAATACATTAATATTTTTCAACTTGAAAATATTTCCATTAGGAAACAAAACTATTAGCACTAACGATTTTATCATAAGCATTTTTATCGACAACTAATGAAATCATTATTTATGGCTTAGTTATTTCACCTCAGGCAATTTTTAGGAATTTCTTAATTTCTAATGGAATTTAGTATTAGAGAATCATTCGAATCTTTTTTAAATTTGAATTTTTTTATTAATTCGAGTGCAATATTTGACTAATTTTTCACAATTTTTATAGGAATTGAAAGACATTAAATGTAAGGATTTGGAGGACAATAAAAATTCCACTAAAGGGAAGTTGGCGAAAAGAATTTTATGGTTCCTATCGACTGGTCGCAACGTAATAATCGTATTGGCATCTACGATTATGACATATCGATTAAGCCTCATAGGCAGCGAACCTTTTCTCCTCTCAGGTTTTTATAAATTTATATATTATAAACAATTACTTCTGCTTGTGTAAAATTGTCAGAAAATTGAAACTATGATAATTATTTTTACAGGGAATGTCACATCAGGGCTACCTTCTTTTATAATGCCAAATTTCTCTACTCAAGTTGGTAACCAGACTTACACATTTTTTGATATGTGCTCTCATTTGGGATCAGGAATAATCATTGTCCCACTTGTTGCTGTTCTAACGAATGTAGCTATTGCCAAAGCTTTTGGTAAGTGATTAATGGACCCGCAGAACACATTTCCACACGTCATGTTTGACATTGAAATTAACTTTACACGTGTATATGTATTTCAAATATAAGTTCTTTATAATTGATATCAAATTTATGATTTAATATTACAGCGACTGGAGATTTGGTCGACGCCTCGCAAGAAATGAGAACGCTTGGAATTTGTAATGTATTAGGCAGCTTTGTTTCCTCGATGCCAACTTGTGGCTCTTTTACAAGAAGTGCCTTGAGTAGTGCAAGTGGAGTTCAAACTCCAATGGCTGGTCTTTACTCCGGTAATAATTTAAGGATTACTATTAATTTTACAAGCTTGATAGGATTAAGAACCAATCTCTCTTTTCCTATTAGAAATTCCTTTATGATTTCAATTATAACACTATCATATCAGAATTTCTATTATGCTTTTCAATTGTAATACTGAATTAAAAACAAAAATTATACAATACCCGATCTGTAATGATGAAATCTGGATTATGGACTCACCTAAAACAAACAGGAAAAATGTGTCGAGTTAGTCATAAATATATACGAAAAGTGACGAGTTCTAGATAATAGAAAAACATTGATAAATAACTATGCAGAACATCAACACAAAATGAATAAGATAAAGAGACGGGTACATCTGTGCCAAACAAATATTATCGCCTCATTTCGTGGATTATTTTTCACTTGATTCCATTATTCATGAATTGAAAGCACGATTTATTAAAGAAAGTTTACTTTTTCACGTAAAACTAAACGTGTACCGACGCATTGTAATATTTTAATCCTTGTAAACTTTAAATAGCATCCATAAATCACATAACACTTTATGCGTCATGTTACCAAGTTGATGGAAATTTCCTCTAATTTTCAAGTAAAAAATACTTTATTTTTTTAAAATACGAGTATACTTTTCATGAAATGCATTGATTAAAATAGCAAACAATTTTTTTGCCTTCTTTTACATTCACGTTCTTCGTAATACATGCTAATTTAAACATTATCTTCCTAGAGATGCATGACTTACGCAGAAACTTATTATGCTAATTTGATTTAATTTTCCTAAAAAGAATGAAGAAGATTTTCATTCATTATTGGGAGTGGAAAATTTCTGTACATTTTTGTATATCGAATCTTAATTATTATTTCATTTTTAGGTACAATGACTCTGCTTGCACTCAGTTTTTTAACTCCGTATTTTCACTACATCCCACAAGCGACTCTTGCTGCAGTTCTAATAAGCGCAATTGTCTTTATGATAGACTGGAAAATAGTGCCATTACTTTGGAGAGGAAACAGTAGGTTTCGTTACTTATTTCATTTTATATTTATATATTTATTATATTTATGTAAAATTAAATTTAAAAAACATATTTAATAATGAAGAAATTGTAATTTTTTAGGGGCAGATGCTATGGCGTGTCTTTTAACATTTGGAGCTTGCGTTCTGGTTAACGTAAAAGTAGGCCTTTTTATTGGCACCATTTGCAATGTCGTTTACTTGCTTCTCCAGTCTGCCAGGCCCAAAATTACCGTGGCGGAATGCAAGGTGCTTAAACAATATACCTACAAATTGTGAGGATAATAAATTGTACTATTTACAACTGTTCTATTTATAATTATATAATACATGCGCTACATATTATAAATATAATAATATGTCTTCCAAACAAAAATTTCCACATAATAATTTTTGAAATTTTTGAGCAGACAAATCTGGGGGACAAGTACCTGCTTCTTAAACCAAATGATGGACTCCAATTTCTTGAAGTTAATTACCTGACGAAAAGAATATCAGAAATTGGAGAAAAGCAAGAAAATAAGGGATTGCCTTGTATTATTGACTGTCAAAATTTTAAACAAGTAGACTACACAGCCATTAAGGTAAGCAATGTGTTGAAGTTTAGAAACAAAAGAAAGTTTTAAAAGTATTTTTCAAGTTTTACAATAATGCATTTTATTTTGCAGGGTATTGAAAGGCTTCGAAAAGAATTTCAGGCACGGAACCATCCACTTTGGTTTCTAAATCTCAGTCCGACTGTGATGAAAACTATTCAAATCTTGGGCGATATCGAATCGTTGCATATTTTAGAGACTGATGAAAATATAATTGAATGTTTTCAAGAATTGCAAAAGACTAATTCTCAAAGTCACTTATCAATAAGTAAGTTCTCATTCTTTAAATGAACTGTAACTAACTAAATATTAATGTATAATTGTATTAAATGTTTTCAATTTAGAAACATAACTCTATCATTGTAAGTTTACAACTTTACAACTAAAAGTTGACTAAAACTCATTAGAGTTTGAATAGAGAGCATTTCAAATTAGCAGCTTCCTACTTTAATTGCCTTTAGATGAGTAGCATTTAAAATTAATTAACTTAACTTAAATTGACTTCGAATGCTTTCAAATTTAGCGGCAAATCTAATGTTTTTTTTTTAAATTTCTAGTAGCTTTATTCAAAAGTTGATCAATATTAACTTTATTTTTTAAATTGAATTCTTTTTCACAGAAGGAGCGTTCGAAGTACCAAATAGTATAAAGTTCAGTGAAATAAGAGAGAAGAATAATTTAAAAGAAGAAAATTATGACATGAGCAAAGAGGAAAGCAGATCGCTTCCGGAAGAAAGAATATCATTGATGTCAGATGATCATAAAGTGGAAGTTTTGACAAATGGTTCACCTTTAACTGAAGCTGTATCGGAAGGAGAAAAAAATGAGACAGAACATAGTCACATGTAAATCTCATATTCTAGTACAGTTTCTGTAAATATTTCTTAAAAATAGAACTACATTTTTAAGATTTAATTCAACTCATGTTATTTATAGACAGAAATAGTTAATTAGTTCAAATTTATATACAAATTTCTGTTTATTTGCTCAAGAAGTCTCTCGAGAATATAAAACTTCAATAACTATTTCTACATATCGCAATTATATATAATCACTATCAAGCATTTTTTACTTGATATTAATAATTTAATATCTTGTTAATTGTTTCAGTATTTTTAAATATCATGATAGATCTTAAGAATTTTTGACTTCTCTGTCACATTATTGTTACTACTATTGTTATTAGTTTGTAAATTATTTTATAAAACACGAATCCTAAAAGAGTACAAAAAATGAAAATTGTTGTTTTAAGAAAAGGGACTGTATAGTAAACTATTCTGACACCCTAGACTTTAATAATATTTTGCTGATAAAGAAGCAATGATTTATACTTCGACAGTATGTATGTACGTCCTTTTATGGGGAGGTTTAAACTAAACTTTGTACTGCAATTTTTATTGTGCTTGATTAAAATTTTATTTTTAAAAAACACTTTCTTTTAATTAGGATGTGTTACCCAGTTTACCAATTAGCTCTTGAAGTGCAAACAATTTAATTTCAAATATTTTCCTGTATTACTTTTGTTTGGCTTTTTATTCGAGTGAATTATTGAAAGCAACATTATTTCCCTCTAATTTTGTTTGCTGGTACTTGTGATCGTATAATTGGAGGCCCGTTTAGCTATTTGCAATTGCAATTCTCGTGAAACTCTAAAATTAACCAACTTTGTTGAACAAGTCCACAGTGATCAGTTTTCAAGTGCCTTCATTCAATTGGCTTTCTGATGATAATTCATTCAATCTCCTTCGTATTAAATTTTCCAATTAATAATACACCAATAATTACTCCACCAGTATTCAGTAAAATAATCAATACACACAGAACAAAACTAAACAAAATTATTTGCTCGCATTTCTGTTATTCATTCTTTCTCGAGTAAAACTCGAGTTATTGTAAAGCTTAATACATATTATGAAACTGAGTTTCGTTAGACGAATAACTGATTTTGTGATATATTGTCCTGTGGTTCTTGGGGTGCGAAAGTACAACGTGAGGGTTAGTTCAGACTCTAAACCGCTGTAGACTTGTTTCTAACTTTGAGTTTTGACATCTAGTGGAGTTTAGTCACAAAGTTTCCCTGAATTCTCCAAACAATGGTACATTCCCTGAAGTCTAACCAATGCAGTTTACAAAACTTCAACTCAATTTTCTAGAAGGAAGGAAGATTCAATAAAAAGTCTGATTTATTCTTTCAGAGAAACAGTTGTCGAGCTTACATTTCTATATTTCCATGCAGTAAAATAAAGAAAAGAATATAACATGTACGTCACATACGAAATCTTTTCTTAAATTTACTTTATATCTTAAGAACATATTTCATATAAAGATTCGAAAACTCAAAACTGTGAAACTGTACATGTGAAATGAATAAAATTATACAAGAGAATATGCAATATGCATATCAGAATAATGAGGATTTATACGATCGAGGTACTTCTGAAGGTACCTCTCATGGGTCCCATTTAGTTAGCTACTCCACGGTCTCTTTATTAATGGCATTGACGTGAGTTTTGAGCTCGTTAAGAAAATAGACTCGGAAATGGGAAGAAGACTAAGAAAATATTTTTTTTGTCCTGCACAAGGTAAACTGACAAATGACATGTAGTTTTATCAAACATAAATTTTAACTCAGCCTTCATTATATCGTTTAATGTGACACTCCAATGACTTTTTTTTTAATTCTATGAATAATTATGAGAGAAGTTAAATAAGAAAGTTGGTAATAAATATTCTCTTTTCTTCAAACCAGGATTTCAGTTTGATCTATTATTAACATACAGTTTTATATTATTCTTCCAGTTATTTGAAAAAATACGACAGTTCAGCAAAAACTGATCTTGAAGATTCCCTGCAGCTCATAGATATTTGTGTATTAAATATCTATGACGTGATAAGTTTTTTTAGAGCATAGATATACATGGCCATTATATAATATACATGATCTTGATGTACAATTTAATTAAGCAACACTAGAGATAGTGTAATCACCCATATTTTAATCTCTCATTTGCAGTTGGTATGCCAAATAGTCCAAGCGACATGAAAGTCATAATATGGCCCATTTAGAATGCATCTGAGATCAGACCTCACGTTTTATGGCACATAAAGTGAAACTGAGATCGGTTTAATACAAGTTACACCTTTGGACTTAAGCATTTGAATATCGCATTTATATATGTACATATACATTACACATATATATATATACATATACGATAGACACTGAGCAGTTAAGTTTTTGCACAACAACATCAATGACTATATTACCTCCTTATTCATTTTGTTATCAATGAACTTATGTATAATGTACCACCAGTTGCGTATAGATTAGGAATTCTATGAGAGAAATTTGTTTATGAGAAATTATATGCAGGTAGCTAATAATGTGCAATAACAAGAGAAGTAATGAATAACAAGAGAAGTAATGAATAACAAGAGATGTAATGAATAACATCCACTGGATGTCCTTAAAATTCAAAATAAAAGCGATAATAAATCTTGAAGTTCGGAATTGAAAGATTTGGAACAGTATTGGTCACACTCTAATCCATAAATCATTCAATTGAATTGGGACACAATCGAAACAAGAGTCAAGTTTCAGTGAAACACACAATGGATTCCAATCGCGATTGTCAACTTCATACCATGAAACGTAAATCTTTCTATATGCTTCCGAGTGAGTCGCGTGAAGTCTTATCTGAAAAGTTACCATTAATTGTTCGGGCGATAGACGGAAGTCATAAATTCACGGTTATCGCGAGGATTGAAAAGTGTGAGCGCGGACAAGAATGAAAAATGGACGCACCCGTTTTAAGTTTCTTAAGGTCATTTCAAGATGGATCTCATTTCCAATTTTGATATTATTACATTTCAAGTCTCTGACCCCACTTAATTAAAATTCAAACTGCAATACATTGAAAATTATTCACACTCGTATTTCCGTCTCTCTAATTTTCATTTTCTTATATACTATATATCTCCTCTATTTGTAATCGGTAATTTCTAATCGTATTAATTATTTATTAATTACCTTTGACATAATATTTATTTATGAGGAATGAACTAACTATCAAGAAAGAACTTCATTCTCGTAAGTTTTTATAGTGTTTTTCCGCGATATCGATCAGCAGGTCCTTTATGTAGTGAAATTATTATAAGTCGCAATTATTATAAGTTGCAATTGAGAAAGTTTCTAATTGAAAGCAATTAGAAACTTTCGCACTGTATTGCAGCTTTCAAGCATTCAGATTTCCATGGAAATTTGAAGTAGAAGGATCAGAAGAGCGAGAAGAACCAAAAGGACCAAATTAAGAAAATGTCAAGTATTTCTTTTGAATTTACAGAATACAATTTTTATACGTATATGGAAAATGTTTTGATCAGTCAAATTCGTAACTTAACTTAATTCATCTTAACTTGGTTCGACTCAAGCTCAGAAAAATCTTCGACGTGGATCGATGCGTAGACTTTCAGAGATCTCTGATGTCAGATAAACATCAGATTACAAGAGTAATGAAGACAGATTCTATTTTCTGATTATTTCTCCAACTAAATCCATTTTTCATGATAGGATTCGAAAAAGACATTTTTCTTCTGTTACGTGACAATGTATATTGAGTTACCGTAAGGGTACGTTTATGTGGACAGCTTTATAGGGGGCGGGGGTTGTGGAACTCCTCTCATAAAAACGTGAAAAACGAAAAATATTTTCACGACATAATCCGAATCAATCCGATCAATTTGACTTCATTATCAACGATAATGAAGCCTACTTCTCTTGATTTAAAGCTTCGTTAATTTGAATGCAATTATACTAGCCCTGAATTCTTATAAATTTACAATTTTTACAAGCATAAAATTTCATTATGACTGAATTCCTTTAGATTCTGTGATACCGTGAGTGTCACAATTTCTAATCGAGTAGGGCGCGTCCTCTGCTCATTAAAATTTCTTGGAGCTAGTCATGAATTGCAAATTTGTGTAATCGGCTAATGGAAGGCAACCAGGGGGTGCGTCCAGTAAAATTCACCTGGACTGTGATTGCTAAGGGCAAATTGACACTGATTTTAAGTCCATTTTGCGTGTAAAGTGCCTCACGAACAGCAATCGTTTTTTTCAGAACCTACTACATATATCCAATATCAGGGTGGTCACAAAATTCAATTTTTCAATTTCCCTGTGGAAAATGTTCAATAATAATACTATTAAAATTTTTCAAAAATTTCACAATCATTTTAAATCTTCTGCAACTCAATAAAATCTTTTGAAATTTGCTAAAATTTCTGCAGAATTTTGATAAAAATATATAAAGCTATATGTACATCGAATACGACACAATTTAAATTTGAATGGTTGCATTAAAAAAAGACAAATGTATTCTGGGGAGCGAAGTCTCCTTTAAATAATTCTTGACACATTTGCCGTTCTCTACACCGAGATTCCCCTCGAGGCCCCGAGGATAGTTACATCAGGATAACATGGATCTATTCTGACGGTAATGCTCTCCTGGCCCAAGACAAAGTCGAGGCAAGCACGATTACGATAAACAGAGTTATGTTGTTTTATCTCCCATGGGATAAAGGTTTATTCCCAGCTATCGAGTAACTCCTTTAGATTCGTTAAACAGCGATTCATTTGTGAAACAACAACAGCTTTTCTGCTAATGATCTTTACTTATCACTAACTCTCTTGGCAATAATTAAGTTCCACTTTCGAGATTTCGCAAATTTCTTGGGACCATTATCAATAATAGTTTCTCGCGAGGATCGAGCACGTTTAATAAGCTTTCAAAGAAATATATTTCAAGTTGATTAAAGAAACTTCTGATGAACTCAGTAAATGGGTAAAAAAAATGTTCGTAATTGAGGCAGGAATCAGACTTTAGTCAACAGAAAACGAAGATTTTTCTACGACTATTTCCTTTTTTCCAATTATAAAAGAGAATGCGGAAACTCGCCCCACTCGACTCAATAAACTGACTATAACAAACTTGAATTCGTATCTAGGGGTTGGCAATTGAACTCGCGATTCAACGAAAGTTTAGTTAACGCATGGAAATCGAAGACTTATGCAAGTTCAGTAACGATTAGTCGAGTGATTCCACTTCCGAGTACACTTTGCAAAAGTTTCAGGCTGTTCGAGATATCTAATTAAGCGTGATATCGAATAGATGCTTATGAGCGATCAATGGTAATTGGATACCATTATCCATCATTGATGTTCGATTAAAACACCAGAAGCTGATATAAGAATGCGGAATTTTCAGATATTGCCTATGTAATAAAGAAAAATCATCAATTGTAATTTGATTATGGACGCTTGATAATAATTGACAAGAAAAAGTGGCTTTGGTTCGTTAATTTTTAGAGAAAATTTTGGTGGATCATTTTATAGATGTTTTACAATCTTCAGTGAGATGAGCCATTGGTTTAACGAGATCATAAATCCCTCATACAGGTCAGCAGTTTTTAACAGCTTTTACGATTAATTTCGTTCGGATGGTCGACTTTAATTGGAGAATGTTTTCGTGGATCATAAAAAAGGCTACAATTGAGCACCAAGTATACAAAAGAACAATATTTTAAAAGATAACTCAACTATTAACCCATATATATAAATCTCACATAGTAATAATTTTTTCCTGCTTTCTATTGAAAATTGGAAAAATAAATTTCCGTCAAAGTTTTATAGTAATAATTTTATGCATAACACTTTTAAGTTCTACATTCTCTTCTAACCTTGTTATTCGTTTCGCTGTAGTTTTTATGACTCTTAATAAGACAGACGAGGAGAAACCGTTCTCGCTAAGAATTACGACGGTTCTACTTTTCATAAATAAACGACTCTTTCTTTAGTCATCAAAAAGGGGAAAAAAATAACAAAATGAAGTTTTTTGAGATAGGGTTCATAGAAACACTAAGGGATATTGTTTTCAACCCTGAGCCTATTTTTGAAAATTATTCCATAAGCTTAGGATATTTTTCTTTCATAATTCAGTACCTAAATATTTTTACTGCACAGTTATCGAGACTGACAATAAAAGAGGGTTCAAAGTTAAAAACTAAAATTTTTCATCATCACGGAACGAGTTTCCTAACGACATTTTGCATGACAGAGTAGCTTTATTTTCAACGTTGTGCTAAACCGGAAAATCACAACTTTTCTCTTTTAAACTCTCTTTCCATCTTATTTTTCTGTCCCCCGCCATTTCCCTCTTCTCGCTTTCGCAAAACCGCGGCAACTCATATAATAAAATGTGCCAACCTGTTGCACATCTCGCCTTGAAAAATTCACCAATCGTATAGCACTAAAAATACACACTACGTTAAAAGAAAAGTGTAACTAGGCGCCATTGTTGAAAATTTTCCTGCAAGCGTCAATAACACTATTTTCATTTTAATCTGTTCATCTTTTTCTCTTCTCAAACTTCAATAAAAATAAATTTATAAATCTCAGATTGGATAATAGGCAGGGAAAACAAAAACTGAATGTAATGTTATGTTTTGTGCTAATTTTTTCATTGATCAGGTTATTCCGCTCATTTTCTATTCCAAGTAAACACACTTAATTCTTATTTCGCGAGCACTTGAAAAAATTACTCTTTTACCTTGATCTTGAAGAGAGTTTTTGTAATGTGAAAATCGAATATTCTGAAAGTTCAATCAAGAGCTGAATCATTTAGATTTATGGACGAAATTAGTAGTAATCATCTCTATTCAAACTAAATTCATTATAAATTCCAGAGATTATAATGAAATGAAGAAAGAAATTCATTTGAATTTCTAATCTGGGACAATTAAAACCATTTAAAAAAGTTTTTGTTATTATATAACATGAATTTGATGAACATTCACAGTGAAATGAGTTCTTACTAATAAATAACTAGTATAAATAATATAAAAGTTTGAGAACGACTCAGATGCCTTATTATTATCACTACATTTCCTTCTACAAATTTAGAATAGGCAGCTATGATTTATGACTCCATTTCCATCCTGAAATTGAAATGGGAGCACCGACCGGGAATATGAATTTAACTAACATATACATATATGTAGAAAAAAATTCATCATGAATAAAACTGAATATCAACCTTTGTAAAGCGCATATTTTTTCCTGCCTCTTCAATTTTTATAATTACTTGGATATGATCTCCACAGCATTCGAAATTATTAGTAATTATCCCGGCTAAAAAAAAGTCAAACCTACTTTTGCTGGATACAATTTTTATGTAAAACTGATTCTAGTTCCATGAAAAAAAAGGAAAATTGAGTGAATTATGAAAAAGAGTGAGAAATAGAACTCTCTTGAAAATTCGCTGGCGGATTGCTGTTTAAAGATTTACTGCACCTGGCGACGTAAGGGTAAGGAAAGTACTTCTATGGGCGTTTTGTAACGTAAGTCCGAAATTACGTTTCTCGCATAGGCTGATCGTAAAACTACGCTAGACATTCATGCACAGAACGCTGTATAACAACGATCGTGAAAGCGCACACAGTATACGTACCTTCCGGTCGCACTGTGTCGCATCAAATGGTGCAATTCCGTTTTACGGTGCAAATTGAAATTTTGAATACGTTGGAAAATTTGTGACTTGATAAATAATCCTTCTGACACTTTTAGAGGAAGTAAAAGTTTCTAGCAATTTTTCTAAGGAAATGAACTGTAAATAAAGTAACACTCCGTATACCTAGATGAACTTCTTATATATGAAGCTTTGACATGAGCCGGAAACCTTTTATCAGTCATGTTAAATTCAGTTTTTTATGCTCATGTAATAAACTCGCATGAACTCGGTAAATTCTCATTAAGGAAGAATTTTCCGTTAGAATATAAAAGAAGATGTTCTCTACGTGCATTGAGAAAAGGTCAAACCGTCAAAAGAAAAATCGAATTAGTATGCTAATCTATTATATGCACAAGAGGGTACTCATTCTTTTTTGCGGACTAAAAATTCTTTGAAATTGTCGCTCAATTTCCATTCAATCATTAATATGAAAATAGTGTTTTTACCAAGATTTTTCTAGCATTTAAATTTCCTTCCTCCGCATTAAAATTTACTACATTTTTTCCTCTTAAACATTTCTTCGGATTTCTAAATAGCGCCTATTTCGATGGAAATATCCTATCTTTAAAGAATAGTCTTCAAAATGTTTACTTGAGGTGGTTTTAGTATAAAATTCAAGAAAAATATCTGTACTGGCAATATGTAGATAAGTGATATGGATGAAGACGAATAGTCGCGAATTGCCGAGATAATTAAATATTGCGTGATATAGAAGAAGAATCGTATTAATAAGGTGCAAAAGGGGTAGAAAAAGTGAATGACAAATGATAGAATAAGAAAGGAGCATTTCTTTTCCTCTCAGGATACAAAGCCCCCTTCTCCAATATAATTCTAGAAGAGAAGGCAGTTGCCCCTCTTCTGTGTTCCACGGAACAAAAGTCTATATATTGTCCACGAGGTGGAGGGAAACGTCGCAAAATTTATTTTCTAGCGTAACCGGGAGACCGATTGTGCGATATTTGATTACGCGAGTAGCAAAAGTGACGTGAGAGTAAAACGTGGAGTACAACAGTCCTACTAAAGAATAGAAAACGGTGAGTGTGTATCTTGGATGGAAAATTGGAAAATGTCAAATTTTCAATATGCTTAAAAGTGTAATCTTCCAGATAAAACTTATAATGATGTGCATCGATGAAATAAACAATAGTGTCAGTGATAACTGTAAAAATCCACTTTAAAATATTATTAATACCCATCATCCCTTATTTAATGAATTTAAGTAATTATTATAATCTAATATGACTAATTCTTGGTTTTTAAATCGACGAAATTTCTTTTAGATTTCCTTCTTTAGATTTAAAAATTTTCAAAAATTTCATTTAAAAAAACATAGACACAATACTTGAAATAATTGAACATCTTCCCATATTGCATGTGAAAAATATTTACGAATTTTTCTAGTTTTTACTTATATGCATAGCTGAAAGTACTAGTTAACTTCAGCTTCATAAAATTCAAAGGAGGAGCTCAGTGGAATGTAAATATTTTATAGACAAAAAACAAATTGTTGACTACGCGCACAAAATTAATGAGTAATGATAAATACCATATAGTTTCGTCGAAGAATAAATTTCTTACGGAGTGATGTAAAATATGAATATAAATATTTATAATTAGCAATTTAGTTTACAAAAACTTCTTTTTAAATATAAGTAAGGTAATGAGAAAATTTAAATAATAATGTATATTAATACCAATGACACTCGCTATAAAGTCAACAGTAAACTGTGGTTTTCAGATGAAAAGAAGAAAAGCGCTCATTATAAATGGTTGGTCACTTGGTCAACCGCAAACAAAACCAGATATGATAACCATAATATTGGGTTTCTAACAAGTCATTCTTCTTGAGGTTAAACAAGGAATGGATTTTTTTTTAATTATAATAAATTTAAATATCCATTTCCCTTCTTCAACAGTTAATTAAATGGAACAATTTCTCGAATTATATTATTTGGTGGAGAGACATAGGCTCTCGGATATTTTTAAAATATTCAAAGGAGTATTTCATCATAATGCAAAAGCGTAAAATGTAAAGCCATAACGCAATAAGAATTAACGCGGAAGTTAATGCAACGTTAACCGGAACCGCGTTTAATCGAGCGACGAACCAATCTGTCTCTGACGACCTGTAGTAGGATTTAACGCACCTCGTAAAATAAATGTCCGCATCCTTCTTTTGTTCTTTATGACAATCATAATAAGTACTTAAAGGGTCGGCTAACCCGTTAAAGATTACTGGAACCTTATCACTTCATGGCACTCGCTTCTTTTCCTCTTACACAACGAAACCACCATAAGGATTGATTAAGAAGATTGACACTAGAAATTGCTTCCATTCCAAAAGATTAAAAACGAATTGATATGAAACTAAATCTGATGCTACACTGGCCAAATATCTGTTCAATTGTAAAATCCAATTATAAACATAATAGTGTTATTTTTTATCTCTGTAATAAACATTATTCAATTGAAGCAAAACCATAAAATTGCTTATAAGATGAACTGATCGAAATTTTCAAAAATGAACTACACTGATCATAAATTAAATCAATTTTGCAGACTGTTGACCACTTTCCTTCATCGTGTGCCACTTACTGTAATTATTATTTACATTATATTGTATTCCATTTTCCGAGCTCATACTGTACTACATTCCCATTTTCTATTTTCAATCGACATTTTTCCAATACACTCCGCGAAAGAAACGTCTTCTTTCATAGAGAGTATACGTTTATGTTTATTCCAATTCCGCCAGAAAAGAATCATTGACGTACCAGAAGGAAAAACATTTTATAACAACGTTTTCATTATTATGAAAAACTGTTATTGACTTATGTTGTTCATACATAGATGAATGAAAGTCAAGTGGACTAAAATGGGATAAAGTTACCAATATTCAATATTGAAATCATAACTTGCAGTCTATTATTAACACAATCTTTTGAAATAATTTTGAATATGTATATAATATATATGTATATATGTGTAGTTGTATAATAAGAAATATGAGAAACTTAAATGTGCATGTGTTGAAGAATAAAGGACAAAAGCATGGAAGACAAATATGTACAAGGGTTGTTTGATAAATCAGTGACTTTTAAAGAATAGAATGGTAGATGGTAGATGAAAATTAATTAACTAGATTAATTTTTAAAAAGTTTTTATATATATTTTCATTTCCTTCAAATATTTGAAAATCTCCTATATCAGTGTCCAGTCGGACACATGGAATGGTTTAAGACTTTTCAATCGATTACTGAAGTTTAAGCAGTGCTTGATTTTGGTTGCATTCGGATGGAGGCCGTAGTCTAAGTAGTTACACCAGCCTCTTAAACACCATAATGTTATCTAGGATTTTGTGACTCTTTATATTTTGAGTTTGTCGAAAAATGTTAATAGAATTTTTTGCAGAACTATTTAGAGGATTACCAGATCGCCGATCTGGTAATAACAGCAATATTAAAGAAAAATTGAATTTCCTAAAAAGTGCAGGGCTGGCTCTATTGTTTGAAAACTTTTTTTTGGGTAACATTTTTGGGAACTATTTTCAATATGTATCAGGAACTTTAGAACTATGTATGCTAAATCTACTCAGAACTCTAACAAAAAGTTGATTTTTCGAAAAGTGCGGGGGAACGTGAACACAGCCCCCAGTTTTGAAAAATCCACTTTTAGAGTATTTACACTTCGGAACTATTTCTAAAAATTATCAGGAACTGTAAAAATATTCAAAAGGGTGTCAGAAATCTAAAAAAAATTGGAAATTTTAAAGGTGAGGTGTCAATTAAGTATATTTATAACCACGATAAGCATTAAAGAAAAGCTTAAATAATATCCACGTTTAGCTGTTTAGAGGTAGCTGGTGGTAATTTAGACTATATGGCCTCCATCCGAATGCAACCAAATCAAGCGCTGCTTAACTTCAGTGATCGACTGATAAGCCTTAAACCATTCCATGTGTCCGACTGGACACTGATGTAGAAAATTTTCAAATATTTGAAGGAAATGAAAATATATGTAAAAACTTTTAAAAAATTAATCTAGTTAATTAATTTTCATCTACCATATACCATTCTATTCTTTAAAAGTCACTGATTTATCAAACAACCCTTGTACATATTTGTCTTCCATGCTTTTGTCCTTTATTCTTCAACACATGCACATTTAAGTTTCTCATATTTCTTATTATACAACTACACATATATACATATATATTATATACATATATATTTCTACAAAGGATTCACGAATAGATGCTCATATTACAAAGCAAATACTAAGAAAATCATCAATTTGCGAGTTGCATGCAAATTGAGGATGTGCTAATTTAACCTGTTCTCATACTCATAAATCTGTCACTTACTAGAAAGGCGTAAAGTTTGTTTATTGAATAAAACACGACGTTTCTACAACTAGCTTTCAAAGTAAATTGAAGTATTTGACAAACCTACAAGTGATTGCAAATATTAATCTACTGCATACATCTGTTATCCAATTTTATATTTACACTCTATTCATTCTATTTTCTATATATATAGAGTATAAAATTATAATTTGAATAATCGTATAAAAAACTTCAATTTCCAAGCTCAGCAATGATGCACTTTTAAACTTATTCTTATTATTAGTTCTTCAATTTAGAACCTGTCCATCAATTTACAATTTACTCCCAATACTAAAAATGTCACTTCACAGAACATCTACAATTTTGAATTTTAAATTTGGGTCATCGGATATGAACGAGTGATCCCAAAAATATCCGGTCCAATTTTGTTTTCCTTCGACCAATTTGTAGTTGAAAAATAGTATAAAAGAGTTAAAAAATTGATAAAGTATAAATAGAATAAAAAGAAGATAATGTAGAAAAAATAGATTTTTCGATAAAATACAAAAAATCCCCGATCCTAAATGAAATTCCCGGTTTTTTCCCTGTTTCCTGATTCGCTAAACACCCTGAAAACGTTATGTTTTTTAAAAGTTAATATAAAAACTTGAATAAAAATATAAACCAAAGAAATTATACTTTCTTCCGACTTCTTATTGTAATTTTATAACCGTGACATTGTTAAGAATGTTTTATTACATCTATTACTGCATAACAGCACAAAAAGAAGAGCCACTTTATTCTTTTTCACTTCTGCAATTGTTCGTTTACGTTCAACTTGAAATAAATTGCTTAAACAATCACAGATTGATGTAACGGCCTAGTTTAATGGAACTACCCCCTTCCTTTATTCCGTGTTTTTCCACTAGACATTTTTTTACGAGAATCGTAAATGTCTTGAGTTAAATCCACCACCAGTCCTCATTACAACGTTACACGTTGTGAAGAAGTATTAAACGACGCCAGCGGGCGCTCTAAACGCCCTTCTCATTTACACGATGTCGGTTTAGCACTCATTACGTGTGGGTTTGTTTTCTCTTGGCAGATAAGAAAATAAGAAAAGCAGAAAGCTTCGCGAGGGTGAATTTTCCGCGGATGAGGAAAAGCGAAATGAAGAGAAATTATTCGAACTGAGACACGAAACATCTTAAGACGTTCTGATGACGATCTTGCAAATTTCCCTTTAATACTTTCGTTCTCTTCAGAGTTGCAAAACATCTACTCAATTATAAAATATCACTAATCGCATTTAATTATAAAGAATTTCTGTAATAAAATTTACCTTAATTAAAAAATTTACTTTAGTGAATATAAAAGTTCTTGACATTAGACACTAGAAGACAATTGCAGTCAATCCTTGAACATTTTAATAGCTCGAATAATATCGTATCATTGCTCTGATTATTTGCTACTGAAATCCAATTGCAAGAATAATTTGAGTAACTTTAACACAGATTTAATTATTCACCGCATAGTTTGGATACAATTATAATTAATTATCATAATTAAATTTCGGTCGGATTAAAGCACAGAAGCATTCGATCAACAATACAGTCTAAAAACTGTAACAGATCTGAAAACTTCCTCTTATATATAATGTATATTCACAGAAAAAACAAGGACTGAAAGTGTTTACAGCTGAAATCAGTTTTTAGGATGAATTTCAGTCTTAAGTCAATTTTTAGTCTTGTTTTAAGATTAAGAAATCTAAAAACAAGACTTCTTAGTCTTAAAAAAAGACTAAAAACACTGACTTAAGACTGAAATTCAGCCTAAAAACTGATTTCAGGTGTAAACACTTTCAGTCCTTGTTTTTTCTGTGTTGTTACATTTTTCATCACATTCTTTGAGCTACTTCCCATTCATTGAGTTTCTGACTTTATAATTCAGCTTTTATCACAAAAAATAAACTTTATTTATCGCTCTGAAGATTTCAGGAATAATTGCATATAATCAAGTTGAAAAACATGAACATGAAACACATATTGTGCCTGGATGAAAAATGGAGAAGTTATTTACTACCCACGAATAATTCTCCAGGTAATTACACCTGCTGATGAATGTGTATCATGGGCAAGTCGAGATTCAAAAATTACGAATGTTAATCGATTCTTTTTGTAATATCATGCAAAATCCCATACAAGCATTAGATTATTTTATGTAGTTTTACAACCTTCTTTAGTCACTGCGATTATTATTTTCTGTGTAAGTACATTAAATATGCCATTAATTATTTCATCAGTAGTTGATTATTTATAAATTATATTCCTCACCATTCAACTTTCGTAGGCATCAACGAATTAATTTTGTAATACAATTATGTGAGAGAGATTATCGAATTCTGGTCGCCAGGATCCAATTTCAAAAGCAATTCGATATACTTTCTCACTTTACTATAATATTTCATTTCCGCATCTAAATAAAATTAGTATAATATTATGTTTATTATTAATATAAACAGAAAATGTGATTATAGCAATTTTGTCAATTTGCTTTAATATTTTCCCTTTATCTAAAATTCATTTTTTACATATAACATCCATTTATTTTTCAAAAAATAATAAAAGAATTGATAGTCTCTTAAACTTCATGAAACTTCTCAAATCGAATACACACATACGACAAGTCCGACCTACATACATTTTATCGGTTTTCTGACCTCACACAAAAGAAAAACGTCGTAAATCTCTAGGTGATAGGTTCATCGTTGTTGTAAAAGTCTTTCAATCAGTATTTTTATTATGCATTATTTCTTATGCAACATTTTTATGGATTATGTAAATGTTTTAATATTTTTTCTGATAATTAAACCGTCATTTCTAAAAACAATATGGAGTTCGCGGGAAAATGTGTTTATATTTATGTATAAGCAACCACACACGAAGTCAAGGGGTTAATTAGATTTCACAAACCACATAAAAGTATTCTCGAATTTTATATTTTATCAAATAAATCTAATACGAGAAAGATTTGACACACAGTAATCAGTGTAATAGTTTGTGTAGCAATCGCATGTGTGAGGATTAATGTGACATTCATATAGTTGTCGTTTTATATGGGAGAGACGAAAGAAAAGTGATGCTAATGACACCAACTGTTCAATCTTTCACAATGAATCAGCGTGAATGTTCGTGCGTAAATAATCGATCGCGAAAATAAGTAAACTTTTTCACCCACTTTAGAAAATTGCTAGTCAAGAGGCGTGACTTGCTTCTGAACGAAAGTAATTCACAATTGTCGATATTTTAATACTTGGTTGACCAAAAGTGATCAACACATTTCCAGAGATATAATAAATCACATTCTTCTGAAACTTTAGATATAAATTATTATCTGTATCGACATGTAGAGACTTTTATCAATACCTATTAAATAGACATTGCAACTCAAAATTTACGAAACTATTGTACTGATTTGCAATAGAAAATTGGTTTTCTCTTCTCCCTTGGAGGTCATTTGCATTTCCTGTGAGAATCCTCTAGTGCAAATCCAAGTAGAGGAAAGTTAAAATGCTCTTCATTACAGAGAATGCGAATCGATCAGCCTCAAGTGCTAAAAGAAAATCACGGAGATTATGAAAGATATGCCTTTACGATCCACGAGTGCGAAATTAGAAACGGTTTGGGCTTGTCGGGCATAAATCATAGTTACCACATCTTTTGAAAAGAAAAATACACCTGACATGAATTAAAGTCGTAATTCTCTCGTTCTACGTTTGTTTCTCAAAAAATATCCCTACCAAGTTCAATTTCCTACATATTTTTTAACTAATCCTGTTATTTAATAAAATTCCTCAATATATTTTAATACCATCAAAAAATAAAAGGTATATATATATATATATATATATATA